>JAZHYW010041700.1:0-36968 GCA_037355805.1 Ixodes ricinus
GGCGGCGCCCATGCACAGCTGCTGCAAAGCGTCTCATAGTAAGACTGCTACATCTAGAACACCCGGAGACTGGGAACGAAAAGCTCCGAAATCTTAGATGTTGGATATTTGCGTTTGGAGTGCGGTCGACTGCTGCAGTTGCAACCGGTTAAGACGACACCTGGCACCAGCTATCGGGCGACTTACTGGAACACTTCCGATCTCGCGCATATTGCACGCATTATCCTTTTCACCACGGGTTTGGCAGTACTCTGAAAAAATGTATAAGCTACCATTGTTTGTCGTAAATAGTGCGTTGATTTGGTCTTGTAGAAGCACGCGCAAAAGACCTTCAAGTCTAGTTATACAGCAGCATCTTACGTGTTCAAGGGCTACCGATATATGGCGCCGGCGTCATTTATCTAGCTGCAAAAAAAACACACAGGGAGGTAGGAACAAATTGAAATGGGAGGAGATAAAAGAACGACTAAAACAGAAGGCTTTATATGGTATATGGGTAAGTTGAAACGACATATATCTTAGCGACGCGGACCTACTTTCTTGCAATTCTGGTTATGTACGGGAGCAATACGCAATAAAAACGGAGGTAGCAAGAAAAGAAGCGAGATTGGAGCGTTTTAGAAAAGAAAAAAATTAAAATTGCCACAGAGTCAGAGAATAATGCACAGAACATTTATGGTTAAAAGGGGGCTTTCGCAGGGAGCAGGTCTTTCCTGAATTGTGTACCTTTTGATAGGAGTAAATGCTAAAGAGGAGAACAGTAAAATGGTAGAATGTATTTCAAATGTCATTACGAACTACGAAAACATCACGAAGTAATTAACCTAAAAGCCATGAATGCCCATAAAGAGAACCTGGATGGGTACACAGATTCAACAGGAAACATGCTACGGGAGATGTGTGAAAGACACAACTTACATTTACGCTATACCGGTGAGAAATGCGACAGGCGAATAACATGGGAAACGGGTAGTTTACATTGTACGACAGCTTACGCACTGATGTCAAATAAAATGTATGGCAGGCAAGAGACAATGAAAATAGATGGAGGAGGTTCAAGAAGCCTAGGTAGTGATTACAAACGAATTAAGCTGAGCTTTACTAGGAAAGCAAACACAGGACAGAGCACGACAAACAACTAGACCAAACATTTTATACTAAAAAGCAGTCGGAAATAGTCGTTAAGCAAATAGAAGAGATAATTTCTTGGGATACTCAAACGGATTTGAATTACACAGAGCTAACTAAGCTATTCGAATAAGAGCTGTCTACAGTATGCAACAAAAGAAGGGGAAACGAAGACGCACACCTAAGAGCTGGTGGGATGATGACGTAAAGAAGACAATAGAGGAACGCCAAGAAGCTTCCAAAGAGACCTATATACTCTAAGTGCAATGGGAAACCTGAAAGTGAGGTCAACGAAAAATGGGATAGATTCATTAGAAGTAGTCGGGAACAGTTCTACTTGATTGATGAAAAGATTCAGCGGGAGGGGTCGCAATGGCTGTCTAAAGTAAATAAAAATTCAGAAAGGCAACCAGAAATGTTTGGAACTACTCCCGTTTTCACCTCAAGAAAACAGTAAGTTTTGCGCATTGTTCATACGCTGCGCGAAATAGTTCTCGCCAGATTTGGTTGTCGGAGGCACAGGCAATGTTTTTGGTGTTTGAAACGTGTACTCCTTGATAAGATAACGTGTATCCACTCCAAAATGCTACTAAATATATCTTAAATTTCCACCTACAAGTGAAAATTAGTAATCATCCGCGAGAAGCCGGACTCTTTTCCTACGGTTCTTAGAGATGAAAACAGGTATAGTTGAATTCACTAAGTCATAAAACAAAGTCAGAGCAGAAGTTTATTACCATGCCTGAGGGTAAGTAGCTGGAAGGATATGAGCCAATGGAATAAATAGGAACAGTAATGACAGAGAAGTTCAAGCAGCAAGGATTAGGAAGCGCCTCAAAAGTGGAGGACGGTTCAAGTACTGATGACGAGGTTATCCGACAAAAAGAATCGGAAAGGGCACAACGGAGGGTTCCAACGGGTACATCAACGGGTGCAGGCGGTATATGAGTAAAGTTGCAAAAGAGTGAGGATGCAAATCTAAGGACGCGTTAAGAAAAGCAGTAAGCATCATTATCATAAAGAGCGACCCCGGGACAATGGAGGCTAAGCAGATTGAGTTTAATGCACAAGGGAAAGGGGGACAAAGCTGACACAAGTAACTAGATATATCGTCCCATTGCAGTAACATCAGTAATCTACAGGTTGGCAATGCAGATTATCAGGAGAGATCACAGGCATGGGTAGAAAACGAGAAGGTTCCAGGAGAGCTACAAAATAGGTTCCGAAAAGAAAGGGAGGTTGGAGGGCAATTTATTTGCATTAACACAGTTTATCGGGGTAGCAGAAAAAGGAAGGTAGACCACTCTAGTTAACATTCTTAGTCGTAAAGAGGGCTTTGAATGACAATGTTATTCAAGGCAATTTGTGGAACATAATAAGTGGCTTAGGTGTGGACGACGAAATATTGAAATTTTAAGGAATATTTACAAAGACAACATGATACTAATAACATGGGAAGGAAAGAGAACAAAGCCAATAGAGATAAAACGGGGTCTTAGAGAGGAATGCCGTTTGTCATCATTGTTGTTCATGTATCTACAAGGATTAGAGGAGAAGTAAAAAAAAATCTTGGGTTTGATTTTTTATACGACAGGCAAGATCAACACATTAAACAGTCATTACCATATCTGATCTGTGCTAATGATATAGTGCTAATTGTCAATAGCAACATAAAACTTGAGACCCTAATGAATTTATGTGGTGCAGAGGGCCACGAGGTTGCGCTGAAATTCAGTAGTAATAAATCAGCGGTCGGGGTTTTCAATGGTGACGGAAGTCGCAGAGCTAAAGATCCAAGGATTAGGAGGTCAGAGCGAGTCGATAAATACAAGTATCTAGGAGTATGGATTAACGAAGGTGCAGAATACCTCAATGAACATGCAAGAATGTGTAACTGGTAAGGGCAACATGCAAGATGTGTAACTGGTAAGGCAACAGAAATGCAGCTGTAAATAAAAATAGAGCACTGTACTTTTCCAATGCAGTTTTGTGCATAAAACTGGACGTCCAAACAAAGAAATAAAGCAATGTGGAGTAAGTAGATAAGCTCTGTAAAATACCGAACATAGGTATAGACACTTTCAGCCAGCCGTGCATGGGCGCAGCCATAACCGACCTTCAGTTTTTGTTTCCCCTTGTTCCGTTCGCTTCACTTCATCATTGCCACAGCAGGACAGGTTAGTGCCACTTTAGGGGCTACTGCGTCCTTCTCCTCAGCATAGAGCCTTTGTGGAGGCTCGTCAACATTCGCTTCAGTGGCTCGATATCTCGGTAAGACAAGAGAAGGTCGGCAAGTGACGACTCAATCTGGCGCGTGCTTAATATGGGATGGTCCTCATTCGAGGGTAGGGGAGCTAGCAGTAAATAGAACTTGAGGATAGGCTGAAAGAATATATGCAGAATGATAGGCACGAAGAGTTCTTAGCTATTTACACATAGCGTCGATACAAAATGGAGAAAGCGGACTGGGAAACTTAGATCTAAATTTATGAGCAATAGCAGGAGAGGCGGATGCAAAAATAAAGGCTAAGGAGAGAGTTAAAGAAACTAAGAGAAGCAGGCATGCAGACTAAATTATCCTTGGAAATTTACAGATGGTTTAAGTGGGACATTACTAAGGAACCTATCTTCGACAATTCCAGGATGAACTCCTTGCTGTTCGGGGTGAGGACGGGGGTGTTGCGGATTAAGACATACAGAGCTAAATATCAGGAAGTAGATACGGTATAGTGGAAAATGGGGAGAGGAAGAGGAGATGGCTGAGCGCTTGATACTTTGCTGTAAGAGGCTTCACCCTGTAGTAACTGAAGAGGTGACTGATTTAAAAAAAAAACGCACTGGGATTTGAGGATAGTGAGAAAACAATAGACATGGGGAAGGTGGAAATAACCAAGGAGAGATTATCCGACTGGTGGCATAGGTCGAGGAAGGATGAATATTTTCTTATTCCCTTCCGGGCGACCTGTAGGACGGTAGGAGTGTGCACCCGGTTGCATAGAGGCACCTCTATCGTACGGATTGTAACTTTTAAGAATAACAATCTAGATATATAACTATATGTTAAATAAATGTTAGGAAAAAAACACTGGCTAGGTGGCGCAAGTTGCCTCCAGATTCAAAGGTTTCAGCCTCATAGTATAGATCCAACCGTGAAAGGCTAACCAGCCTTTAACGTGCATTACCCAACAGTGATGACACAATTGTACGTCGGTATGCGATGCTCACCGATAAGGCAGGACTGGAAATTGATCCCAGGTACGATCAGTTCGTCCCCTTCCTGCATTCAATCCTTAGATAGCTTGTTGTTGTTGCTGTTTCTTTTTTTTTCACATTATACTATTATTTTTAGTTTTTTACGCATTCACTGCGCCGCCGCCTAACCAAATAAAAACGTATAATCTTTTTTTTTAATTTTTGTTACGCTTAAGCGTTTGCGAGGATGTGCAACTTTTGATATGCCGTCATTCTTCTGCAGTTCTTTGTCGTCACGAGCCGCTCCCTAGTGGATTTTGTTTGAATCACCAAAGTAAGGATGCTTCGAAACTTTTCAGTGGTCTAAGCCAGCACGCGGTGCGCAAGGCCGTCCTTGTGCACTACACGACAATAAAATCATCAACGCGTGAATAGCATGCACAATTGAACAAATAAGGACAGATGCGGAGCCCGCCCATGGCGTGCACCTCATCGCTATTACTAGCCCACGCAGCCACGAACGGACAGGCATCTCGACTCCACCTTAATCATAATTACGCGATGATGAAATCATTTATTGCGTAACCAAAGATGGAGGAAAATACAAAACAACGACGCCTGTGGCTAAGTCAATGAGTAATCATTAGGGTTCGGAGTTTTCGGTTTAAACCGATAAAAACCGATAAAAGCACGCCGAATTCATTTTCGGAAGTTCGGTTTTAACCGAAAAAGGTCAGTTTTCAGCTTCGGCATTTTCGATTTAAACCGATAAAAAGTACGTCGAATTCATTTTCTAAAATTCAGATTTTAACCGGAAAGGTAACTCTCGACCTTCCAGTCGCACCGCAGAGCCGTGGGGAAAAGTGGAGCGACAGTGTCTATCGAAACGTGTCCGAATGTAATGGGATACACGGATGCCATCACGACATCTTGGTTTAATCTGCGCATCATCGATCGGAACGTAAAGTCCGAAACGCCCCATGACTTCGCCATGTACACATGAGCTTGTTTTCAAACTCGTTGTAAGGAAGATTGATTTGATGCAAGCTCTGCATGTTGTGCTGTGCATCAAAACGTCGCACCGTGTCTCTTTTGGCGGTCACAATTCGTTGATTGGCCAATTTTGGCTTAGGCAACGCTTCATCTCCTCAGCTCTCAGTGTCCAGTGTTAGCGCTGAAAGGGCATTCTCGAAGCTCAGGGTCATATTAACAGGGAAGAAAGAGTGCGGACCATTGAGGAGAACCTGGGAAAGTACAGGTGCGTGTGCTATAAAAAGATCACGTAATACTGATGTACAGAAGGTGAAGTTCCAAGTCTTTTAGGCATAGGCTTACATATCTGACTTGTTTGTACTTCTGTGTTTTTTTCTTCTTGTTTCTTTGCAGTTATACACATTCTGCCAAATAAAGTGTCCATTTCTTTTTCAATGTATCTGTGCCGTTGTTCTTTGAATGATTACAAAGTCAGAGCTGCAAGGGTCATCTGATTCGGCGTCCATTAGTGTTTATTTTATATTCACTGAAAAAAGCCGATAAACTTTTGTGGGGTATATATATGCATCGAAAAAACCGAAAATTAGATTTTAAAAATAAACGCCGAAAAAGTACACCGAATTTTGAAAAAATAGAAACCGAAAACGCGGAACCCTAGTAATCATCAAATGTGCCCGAATAAATGTTGAACCAAGCTTGGGAGAGACATGAAAATAATTGATGTGGTGGCGACTTAGGGTCCAGGTTCAAGGTTGACCTGCACACTCTCTTATGGGGAAATTAAATACAAAAACAAAAAAACTGGATACCGTGTTTACTCGAGTAATAGCCGCACTGTTTATGGGAGAAACCTGAGGGTTCGCTTTTCCGCGGAGCATCCGGTTTGCCAATCACCGCGATCAACAGCATGATTCCAGCGGTTTACAGGACAGAGATAACGTCTTCGCGCGAAGATACCATCTGTGAAAGGTTGCATTTGTACGGTGAATCGTGTTCTCGATCTAGTTATTCGCTATGTTATTTTCGCGCAACGCGATGATTGGCTGTATATGTGCACTGCGGTAAAGCAGAAGCAAGGGCCTTGTTCATAAATAGTGCCGCTATTACTCGAGCAAATGGGTATGACTTTCCCTTGCTGTCCAAATAAATGCGTAATGTCATCACCGTTTGTAATCCAAATTGATTATCCGTTATTTTAATTATATGTTTACAGATTGTGTTTAGCAAATTTCAATGATGTTGCTTCTTATGTGTACCTGTACGGTCAGCACGAAATAGAAACCCGAACGCCGGAACGCGTGGCCGTTGATACAGGCTGCTCCACCTGGAGGGCCCTTGAGAACTAATAAAAATGCGCCGGTGCAAGGGTGCGGGTCCTACTAAGATGTGCTCGACCCCGCGCGCGGCGCGTCTGGGAGTTCCGCATTTCGCCGGTGGCGCGCTGTAAGCGCCGTCACATCCAGATACAAAAAGCACTGTCATTCGCTTTGTGTATCGGATTCCCAGCGATCTCTCCTCAGCGCTGTCATTATTTATCGCGTTGTGTATCGCAAGGTCGAAATGAAAGTTGAAGCGTTTCGTGCACGGAAGACCCGTAGTGCTTGATGACGCGTGTCACCGGAACCACGCTGCGGTGAACAACGTGCCACGCGCGGTTTCTGAGAAATAGCGAAACGTCATAAACGCGAAATAAAATTTGTTTGTTCGCACGACCATACTCTTAACGAAAAAAATGCTGTAACAGACTGACACGGATGCCTCGGTTCTTATGAGCAATGCGGATGTTTTCGTGCGAGGTTATCTGTCGATTCTTAAAAAGCGAAAAATTGCTTGCTGACGCTCTCTTTGGTAACCACCGATATGCCGGGCGTATCAATTTGCGAGCGGAATAAATTCATCACCCTGTCTGAGCAGGGCCTATTGCAAAGAGCTATACATGCCTTGCAAGTGAGGTCACGCTAGGGAACATCTAGGGGTGGACGGGGCCCTGCACCATAGCTGGTGGTTGACTTCACGCCGCGCGGATGCGCTTACCAAGGCGTAGGATGCTGCTAACGGCCCGGACGTGCGCTAACATGCACCATATTTTCAACAAAGGTACCGTGAACTTAGA
Source organism: Ixodes ricinus (assembly GCA_037355805.1). Lineage (NCBI taxonomy): Eukaryota > Metazoa > Arthropoda > Arachnida > Ixodida > Ixodidae > Ixodes > Ixodes ricinus. Next base: position 7,427 of record JAZHYW010041700.1, read on the forward strand.
AAAACGTGCTGAGCTAACGATGATTACGTGTATCTAGTACGTGCGGAATTTCTCGGCATTGGTGCGATCGCGCTACGAGCAGAAAGTTTCGAAATGCCGCCGACGAAGTTTTGACGCGAAGGGATGCCGTGTCGCCAAAAAAAGAAAAAGCTTAATTGCGCGCTTCATAATTTGACGAGCAGCTCTAGGAGTCGCTTGTAGATGTTACGATTTTGCGGAATACTGGTAAACAACGCAATGTTACCGTCATAACTTAACCCTGAAAAAAGAAAATCTCATTGCCTCAGGGTTTATATTATATGTTTTCTCCGGCTCGCATGCATACTTTCGCTCCTTGCAAAGGTTATCGTATCGCGGACGGCACGAACCGATGACCCGGCGGCGGCGGCTCGGCGAGCTTGCACACGGGGACCGCCTCCGACCGATCGCCGTCGGGGCGGGCTCGCGGCGCGACATTCGGCCGGGAGCCCTGAAGGTACACTCGAAGCGTGAAAACGGCGTTATGCAGCAAAGACCAAAGGCAATATACACCACGAACGAGCAAAATCCGATGCAAAGGCATGCGCGAACGTAAACGACGGTAGAAAAGTGCCGTCATTCGCCGCTATGAAATGCGTCCCTCAAACTCGATAATCCGCGGCCACATCCCTTTCCTGCCGCTCGTACTTTCTCTAACTCGACGGCCACTCTGTCTCGCGGGGCATGCCGACGAAACGATCGGACGATCATCGGGATACAGGGTAGTTGCTACAGCCGATAGCGGCGCAGTTTGCCATTGCTCTCGCTGCGAAGGGCCGTCAGGTCAACCACCAGCATGGTAGATACCGGTGTTCGACGTCATCATGTGACGTAGGTGCAAGGCATGTATAGCCAGGTTAAGCGGCCGCCCAGTGTCGACCAGGGCGACGGTGTGCGGACAGAAAAGCACCCCGAGTGACGACACAGCAGCGCCGCCGGCGAAACGCGGAAGTCCCAAACGCCTGACGCGAGGGTTGAGGACATCTTAAGTAGGACCCGAACCCTCGCACCCAGGTGCGTGTTCATTAGTGCTTAGGGGCCCTCCAGGTGGAGCAGCCTGTATCGATGGCCACGCGTTCCGGCGTTCGGGTTTCATTTCGTGCTGACTGTACCTTGAATCAGAAGGCATTCTCATATAATTACTTCTTGATGGATTCGTCATATGGCCATTGATTCACCTCATAATGTATATATGCATCGGTATTATAAGAAATGAAGATTAGGATTGCTTCTATGTTGTATGGTTTGATTTCAGTCGCTCCTAACGAATAAAAAAGAAGATTAGTTTTGGGATATGGCGATCTAGCCTGCCGCGCCCTCTTGTCGCTCCTGAAGCCATAGTTACAGTTTCATATAGTGGTGGGTTCTTTTTTCCCCTTGTTTCTAACAACTATTGTGTTTTTTTTCTTAATTATTTTTGTTGGTAACAGTTATTAAGATGTTTTTATTACTTTTGTCGGACTATTAAGTTGTTTTATTATTTTCCTTGTTAGTAGCAACTATAGTCTTTTTTTTTTTATTGCCCCGAATCTGATTTCTTATGTCAAAACAAGCCATTTTATCTCGCTGATTTTGCCAAACATTCTAACCAACATAATTTAGATATGCAACAAGAAAAAGAAATATATGTGTTACGAAAAAAAAACATAATTGTTTTATTTATTTAAACAAAAATAATACGGGTATTTGAGCGTCATTTGATCACTGTCAGAGCCGACCGAGTAAAAACAAACCCTGCATCACAACGCGGTCCAAAAGCGAGCCTCAGTCACTGTAATTTTAAATAATACATACATGTTTAGAAACATGTCGCTTTTTTTCTCTATCTTGTACAGGTCTGTCGATAAATTCCGTCACGCGCGTCAGCGCTGCGGCGACGGCCCGCAGTGCCCCGTCTCCATCCGTCATAATAACTACCCACCCCGAAGAAAAAAAGGTAGGGCAGCAGACAGACGCACGCCATGGCGCGAGGCACGCCGCCGTCACGCGCGAAAGGGTTAGGCCTAGCGTTGGGGTCGACCCCGCGGATTGCATGCACGGAGAAGAGGAGCTCGTGGCAGCAGCTGGGCATTTCTCGACGTCCTCGGGGTCGTCCTTGAGAGTCGCCCTCAGAATCCGGTTTGGTGGCTGGCCGCCGCGCACGTTTTCGTGTTGTCGTGCTGCAGGCAGCTTTGCCGCGCAACGTGCTGCGAAGAAGCAGACGATTGCCCCTTGGGCGACGCCGACCTCCGGGGCGATAGACGCACGGCAGGAGAGGGTGCACGTCCTTCCTTCCCTGAGGTTTGTTGTGGTCGGAACACGTGGACACGGACAGTTTCCGCCGCTGCAGCAACAGTCCCAGAAATGACACCCTGACACCCGATGGTCATGCAGTTACACCAGTCTCGAAAGGCCTACCGGTTCCGCGAAAGAGACGGTTCACATCCTTTTTGTAAATGGCCACATGACCCACGGAAAACTTCCGCCGAAGAAGTCTCAGAAATGACATCGCGCTGATATCCTATGGTCATGAAGCTCATAAAGACTTCCACTGATTTCGTACACAGAAAAGCAGCGCTGCTGCATTTGGCGTTCCCGCAAATTTCCGGTTCGTACGATGACAGACAATCCCCACCGCTCTTTGTACGGACCATGAAACATGTCACCACCAGCTTTCCTTTTGCTTAACCAAAGAAACAGTTGGTCAACACGGCAGAAGGGCCTCTCTAGCACCTCTTGTGGCGTAAATGGCCGCAGAAGGCTTGCCGAGACGGGGCGACCGGAAGTCGTTTGGGAGGCAAGAGACGTCTTGTGGTTATAAAACACTAAACAGGTTTGAAGTCCCAAGAGGTCAACACGTGGTACATTTTGGAGCCTTTGCTCCGCATAATCACGCCATCTCAAAACGACGCGTTCTTCTTTTTCGCACTGAAACTACTGGACATGACCACTGTGTTGCACTCGATCTCTGGTATCAGTGCCGCGTTGTATAGATGCTTTTACTGTTTACAAGCACGGGCCGCCGCTCTGCGTCCCAAACGACTTCCGGTCCCTCCGTCTTTTGCAAGCCTGTCGAGCTTGCTTATGTCACCAGTGCTAGAAAGCACAAATGCTACACGGATAACGAAGTACGAGATTTAGCGAGGGCTCTTCGGCTGTTCGATGTCAACGTCTCGGAGGAGACAAGTTAATTGGTTTACGAGAATATATTCGATAAATTTGAACAGATCTCGCGCTTCTTGGTTCCTTTTGCGTTCGCCTGGATAACTGGCGGTTAAATGTTTTTCATTGACGTTTCAACGAGCGGTGTTGTTATAGGGGGATTTTGTTCGTTCTTTATGTGAACCGAAAGTTCGGTGGGACGTCGAAGACTGGAGCAGGGCCTGGTGGTGTTTGCAAAATAAAAGGTCTATGAGTTTTGGGACTGCGTGGAACAACTTTGTAAGAATTCGAGCACGCATCATGAATAGCGGTTCTTTATGCTATAGGGTGTATTCACTGGCGGCCATATCTGTGTGCGCTAATGCTGAGCACGTGCTGACGGCTAGCTTCACAGTTATTTTGCAACGTGCACCCCGCACCATCAAGATTGCCTGTCTTGGCAGCCTATTAATGTGAGCTCGTTCTGAGCATGCGCTCTAAACAGTGACCTCAAATATGGCGGCCAGTGAATACCCACTATACTCCGTTCCACTTCAAAAGTTCGACCACAGCCAACACTACGCGACCCGATGGAGCCACATCAAGCAGCGCCAAAATGGCATCGGTGCACAGGGCCCGTGGTCTTTGTGCGCTTGCTATACCACCGTTTAAAACCAATCACGCAAGAAAACAAAAAAACGCGTAGGATTACGCCGCAGTTAACTGTGCGTGATTGGTCTAGCGGGTAAAATAAAACGCACAAAGACCACCGGCGCCATGAATCTAGAGCCCCGCGCGAATATAACAGCTTCATCATCCCCATCCGATCCGCATCCGCAGACTCTGTATCCACATCCGAAAAGCGCTATCCGTAAAACAATTTCGGAACCGCACATTCGGAATCTTCAATCCGCGCATTCATTTTACGTCATGATATCAAGCACGAATAAACATTAAAAAAAAGCATCTGGATGGTATCCTTTATAAGCGGTGTGCTTACCTGGCGAAAGTCACTTTGTTGTAATCTGTTTTATAGTGTTTATAAAATAAGCGATCAGCCTTCCAGGAACATCTGGCATCGCTGGAAAGATGATCGCAGTTAGGAGCCAGCCTCGGACGCGGAAGATCAGCGCGAGCTGGTTATCCTAGCCGATGAGGCGAGCAAGGCCAATGCGGCCCCGGACATGGGGACGACCCCAGGGTGAACACCCGAAGTCATCCTTGATGACCTCAATAAAGTATATTCTCTCTCTCTCCTCCCTCTCTCGTCTTAAGAGTCCGTGACACTGACACTCTGTCCAGAATATGCGCTCGAAAGGAAGGAAATGTTAATATTTATTTTCCCCTTTGCTTCGTAAAACCCACTTCAAGCAGACGCATATTTTATAAACATAAAAATTGACAAAGCACGGACCAATAACATTGCTCCATTTTATTCAGGCCAAGCAATAATAAAGTGAGAGTGGAAAGGCGCTCAATCGCCGCAGCAAAATAGTCGTGTATATCTGGTAAGGCGCGAGTATACACCACTGGGAAAATATCACAATATTCAATAATGGCAACATCTCCTATGGGTTTCAGTATTACACACGAACCATCAACTGCATACTCGGAACCATATACTTAAAAAAAAAAAAATGAAAGACGTTTACAATTCTCTGAGATGCAAAATTAGAGCACAGGTCTTGAGGAGGAGGAGGGAGAATATGGCTTTCCTCCCCCTCCGTTCCTCCCCTTCTAGTTTTTTTCCTCCCCTCCCATTTAGCGGGAAATTTTCGCTAAATTTAGCGAGAAATTTAGCGAAAAATTTCCCGCTACATTTAGCGGGTTAAGTTTCCTTGCTAATTGTAGCGGGGAAATTGACGTCGCGTGACCTCAACACCAATCCAGTTTCCCCACTACATTTAGCGGGAAAACTGTGACGTCCCATGATGCAACGCGCTCGGTTAAGCCTGACGCCGCTCAACTCGGAAACGGGCGCCTAAGAGCTGAGCTCTAAAACAGCTCAGTACCAACTGTTGAGAAAAACAGAACGCACAGACAGGCAACGTTCCGCTTGTCAGGCTTGCCGTGTAGAAAAAGGATATCGTCAACACGGATTCAGGCTGGTTACCGCTAACGAGAAGTCTCTCTCCGTTGGTGCACCAGATGCTGGGATGGCATGGACGAACTGCGCGACAAAGAATGAGGTCCGAAAACGTGTGCTGGCGTAAGTTCCACCACTCCAGAGAATCGAATCCGACCTTCTCAATATACACTTGTAGGCGAAGAAGCCGCTTGCAGGTTTCTTCTACTTTCTTCTTGTGGCTTGTACGCTTTGGGTTTTTTCTTGCCCAAAGAACGTTTCGCGCTCGTTCTCTGCCAAGCAAGATCACGCTTCCTGAGACGACTGATACTTCTGGGTTCTTTACTTTTTTCTAGGGACAGCATTTTTTGTGAGATAAAACGTTCTAAAGCGATCTGTGGTAATAATCAAATCTTTATTGACGTAAGGATCAATTTTCTTCCTGATTGGTACCTTTTTTTTTGAGAAAGTAATTTGCCCCCGAAATACATTCGGTGATGCACCCCCTTCATAGTATCACTATGAAGGGGTGCTATAAACGTGTGCGGTCGCACACGTTTATAGGCCACCTCCGCAAAAATGGATCCGCTGCCCCTGGCATCCGTATCCGATCCGCAGTCCACCAAATCTGATTCATTTTTATCCGAATCCGCCAGTTGACTGAGGGTATCCGCGGATAATCCGCGGGTATGCACGGTTCTACATGATGATATGGTATACGCGTTAATTTATTCTATATCTTCGACTAAACCGTCGACTCTGACTCGTTCAAAGAGTTATCTTTTCTTCGGATTTTGTTTTTATTGGCACTCAATTACGGATTGGATTATACACTCATTTACTCTCTGAGTCATGAGTCGTGACTAGGAGACCTTTGCCCACAGCGAAGCTAACAATTGGAGATCTATCTAGATGACGAAGTTACTGAAATCGATATTTGTTATTGTAACTATTGACTATTTAGATCCTTAATATATTACCTTTGCTCTGGGTTAAAATTTCGCTATCATGATACTTAGTATAAATTTGCGACTGCGAATAAGCCCATGTGTAAGGGAAGTCGAATGAACGAGCTAAGGTAAATGCGACCTCTCTCGGACGTTCTTGCTTAGCGGAACGCAACGCATTTAGAAGAGAAATAGGGAGTTTTCTTAGACCGCGTTGCCCCCTCCGCTAAGCGTTCCGCAACGAAGAAGTTGCTACTGCGCCTGCGCGCCGATAGCCTTGACTGTGGAGTTCCCGCTATCGTAGCGGGTTGCGGAAGGCTTGCGGGACGGCGAAAACGACCTACAAAAACTCCCTAATAACAGGCTGCGGCTTGCTAGGAACATCGTCTCAGCTGAGACATGGGCGAAAAAAAACACTGCCAAAGCCAGCGCACGAGTTGAACGGGACTCAAACCGCGTCTCAAGACGCTCGCGCGCCCCAGCCTTCGCAGTGCTTTCTTTCACCCAGTCCTGACACGCTGCTCTAGCAAGCCGGCCCAGGTTTTTCTTTAATGAGTTCAGCCAACGAGAGGTGCAACTGGTGTCGTGCTGGAATAGCCGTGCGGTCTCAGTGGCCCAAAGGGATAGACGCCTTCTTGTCACTGGGACTGCATGGCCACTGGAAGAGCTGTGCAGCCGGCCTTTTTCTATTGACTAACCTGAGGAAAAGATGACAAAGCACATCGTGGGTCAATGCGGAGAGAAAGTCCTCTGCTTCTTGCGCAACAGTTGCAGGTGACGTCAGAACGACGCCGAGCTCTGATTGGCTTAGAATGAAGGATAGTGGGTAGACCTCAATGCTAGATGCCTTGAGGTCCACCCACTATTTATTCTTTTTAGGTCAGCCAATAAGAGCTCGGCGTTCTGACATCAACGCAACCCCTGTGCAGAAGCACACGACCTGCGATCCGCATACACTTGCGGGAGCTTCGTAATGCGAAAGCATTATAGTCCACGGTGTGAAATGTTTTCGAGTAATGTTTCTACACGTATTGAAGTTGTTTCTGCCGGTACTGTATTCGGTGTGTGTGTGTGTGTGTGTGTCTCTCTCTCATCCTTTTGCTTGAGCTGTCGTCCGGCGGTGACATCACACTCCCCCAATGCGCAGGCGCGGCACCCTTGCCGACTCCACGGCTCCCATGACGAAGCATTTGCGTTGCCCTGCTTTTCTTTGCGTTTTATTTCTGATAACGTGCTTAATGACTTCTTTCGTTTTATCTTGGGGCACAACGTTGCCGGCTATTCGCGCAACGGGACAAGTAAGGCTTTCGCCTTAACGATAGAAAACTCAAAGTGTAATGTCCAGTACATTTTTTTTTCGATTTTAGAGTTACGATTGTTTTGAGTGAAGGAAGTGTCCCTGAATTACGAGGTGTCATTATTTTTTCTTCTTGATGTCTTGTAAAGTTTTGTAGATACCTTATCTCAAGAGTTTTGTTTCTGGTGTTTTGTAGATATATTACCTCGGAGTTTTGTTTTGGGAGTCTACGGCGAAACCGAAACTACCGGGTCGAAGTATGATGATCACCTCTTGTGATCAGCGGCATGGCCATCGTGTGACACAAAGTTCGTACCGCGGTACCGCAAAACGAGCGACTGGCAGAGTTGCAAGAACAGCAGTTCCGATCAGTCAGGTAAGATATGCTACGGCTGTTTTACTGCTTTGCTTCGTAGATATTGAACATATGTAACAAATATTAATACAGGGCGGCCAAGAAGCAAGTTCGAAAACGTGTACACATGGCTCAGCGCGGGGTCAGAACGAGCCCCCACTTATATTTTGAGAAGAACTACGATCTTGGTGGTGTGCAATATGCACGTTATAGAAGCGTTGTTGAAGCTAATCGTAAGCTCACGCTGAGCAAGAACGGACTAAACTATGACCGCCAGTGAATACCCCTTTTCGGTACCTCAACGCGCTTGAGCGAACAGGGAGTCAATAATCCTCGTGTGCGATCGCCGCGACGCACTTACAGACTACGGCCACTAAACAATAACATAGCAGGCAGAAATCGTCCGTTGGCACGGGTGAAAACGCAGCAGAAAAACACGTCGAAAGAAGTGGCAGTATACGAACAGGTAACCTCCTTGAGTACGAAGATGACACCAGGGCACAATGTTGCTTGAGAAACAGCCAACCCGTGAATGCCCGCTGAGAAGCTGCCGGTAGCTTTTTTAATATCGATTTTAGAGGGGATCGCGGTTCCCATTAGTGTAATATTTTGGAAGTGCTCGTATTTAGTATCCGTAAATCGATATAAGTAATTCATTTCGGTTGAATGTTGACCGGAGTTACCCTTTCATCGAAGCCTTAGAAGAGCTTCTGGTTAGCTATTTTCCGTGCAACAACGAGTTATTAAGTTCGGCAGAGCCAGGACAACCTATCTCTGAACGGCAGCACACTTTGCCGCTCGATCTCACCCTCCTCTCTCACAACTCAATTCTGTTTTACCTCTAAAAAAACTGCCAGAAAAACAAATACGGCACCGACCGTCGCTCTCTCAGGGACGAGTCGTTGCTTCCACGCGTCCTTGCCGATGACGTCCTACCCAAACAACGAACTAAACAGACAACACGTGCACATGAAAGGCAGCCCAAAAGGGGCAAGCGGTGAAAACATTCCACAGGAGAGTTCTTCGAGAGCATTCCCCAATCAACATACAGGTGAGCTCGGGCTCCGCATGCCATTCCCGCTGCGCGGGGTCAAGGTGTCACGGAGACATCGTGGAAGCCAGTGCGGTGGCGAGGCGCGCAGGATGACACCTTTCGTCGTTCCGGGCTGTCAGCGGGTGACTGATGGCGAGAGCGGCTGGCTGCCTGCATACCGCTTCTGCTTCACCCCGCAGCGTATACAAATGAGCGAACGGACCGCGACCGCCGGATTCCGAGGAAAAGCGCATTCCCGCTCCCGTGGATGAAACGGTTTTTCTCTCCAACGTGATGTTCCGAGCGGACCACAGACCAAGACTGGTGTAAACAACACATCAGCGCTTCTTTTAGAGCGCAGCTCTTAGGCGCCCGTTTCCAGCTTGAGCGGCGTCGCCGTCGGCGTACTCCGCGCACTGCATTATGGGAAATCTCCCATAATGCACCGCGTGAGCACCCCCCCCCGGGGTTCACGTGACCCCCAGGTCGCGTGACCCCCAGGTCGCGTGACCACCCCGGTCACAACCCCCCCCCCCGGTCACGTGACACCCCGGCGGACATTGAAGAATGAGGGGAGGAGGAGGAAAGGAGGAGCAGGAGGAGGGGCATACCCCCCCCCCTTAGTACCCTTCCCCCTCCTCCTCCAGAGCTGCGCTCCAATTCGCCCTTACAGGGAGTTGTAAACGGCTTTCACTTTTTTTTTTTCATCTTTTTTTTTTTGCGAGTGTTTAAAGGAAGACAATTAAACTTGACCACTTATGGTTGCTTATCACGTCGCGTATCTTTGTTGCTGGGTGTCTTCTTCAGACACTCCTTAAAAGTGTCTTGAACCCAGGTTGGCATCCACGTGTATCCACAGTCATGACAGTGGATACAAACTTGGAGTTCAAGTCATGCACGATCATCAGTGGACACAAGGATAAACGGTACGAGAAATCATAGAGGCAGGCCCGATAACAAGTTACGTGGATCGATGCGTCAGCGTGGCTTCGATTGATCTGGCGGATAAAGAGACCCAGTTCTTGCTAACAGCGAACAGCGGTGGGGCAGGGTATTGGTTGAGTGACGCGATAGCGCAGAGTATTTCTAACCGTGTTTTCTCTTAATGAACAGTTAAAGTTAGCGCATTGCGTTGTCCTGTTTTCCCTCTCACCCGTCTAAAAACGCCACCATCTCAAAATTTCAGCACCAACTCGCCCAGCAATCACCATATTGTTTTTCAGATATTCTACCGAAACATTGACAGAGTACAGCTGATGGTCTATACTTAGGGCTTTACTAAGAAACTTGGCTTTTCCAGAACTAAAATACTTATCCATGAAAAAGTTTACGTGGGCTGACGCTTTCGAGGTGTCACTTGTCAGGTTTGGTGAGGTCTCTTATAACATCGATGAAACTCTACAAGTCTCAGTGAAAAGTCTATACTGTCGTGGCGGAACAGTTTGCGTGCATAATTAAGTTCCGTCTTCCTCAAGTTGTAAGTATACGGAAGAAATATATTACGCGGCTCAAATTGAAAATACGCGCTTCAAATTACATACGGAAGAAATATATTACGCGGCTCAAATTGAAAACACGCACTTCAAATTACAAGGGCATCGTTGCTCGCACAGAGAACGTACCTTAGCGCGCATCCTGGACCGTTGTTCAGCTCGCCGTCAGACTCCTCGAGTGAGCGAAGATCTTCGCCGCTTTTGTCACACGGAGCGGATCAGGTTCGCTCTTATATCGCTTTTCCGGTGCGCGGATTCTTGTTATGATGAGGAAGTGTCGGCTTTCTATTGGCGCCGACATGTGCGTGAGGTATCCGTTCTTCAACCTAAGAACTATTTGTAGCGTTTCTAACTCTACCCCCCCCCGCCCCCCCCCCCCCCGCCCCCCCCCGCCCCCACCCCCACCCCCAAAAAAAAAGAAAGAAAGAACAAAAGCATTAGATCAAACAGACCAAATTATATGGGTAGCAATCTGATTGGTTCGTAGTTCGGATTAACGCAATCTGTGTTGGGAATGCGTGAAAAAATCGAAGAGAGTATAAAAAGTATAGATATCGCGCCATATCAATCTCTGCACCGGCCGTATAGGGCAGACAGTGCATAAAAATGAGTCCGCCCTATTGACCGTGGTTCCTAATATGACCAGGGTTGTAAAGTACCTAGGTACAAGTAACTGGAACTCGGTATCTAGGTACTTTTGTTGTACCTGAGGTACAAACCTAGGTACTTTCATTTCTCAGTATCTGTATCTGTATCTTAGGTACATTTTCCAGTAACTTGTAACTAAGTTAAGTGACTTTTACAGGTACTTTTCTATTCACTTAGTTACGATGGTAGACACTATAAATCTTGAAGTATTAACACACTACCATGTGCCGTGATTAACGTTTAGTTGGGTACGACGTGGGAGGCACTGACTTGATCGAACGACGTTTTAGCGGTCGAAGCCCGCCCATGATGTTTCATCGGACGACACTTTAGCGAATGGCGGTGTTCGTTTGAGCGAACGGTTGATTAGCGATGCCGTTCTAGCGACACCAATTTATCGAATCGCTTCAAAATTCCGTTTAGGGAAAATAGCGACCTGCTTCCTTCATCTCAAACCGAAATCAACTTCATTGCGTGTTTGAAGCTCCGCTGACAGCTATACAAGGGAGGAGATAACTTGAAAGATGTGCGCAGTTTCTGTTGCCTGTATCTTGTCCTGGTGGTGGCTCTCTTATGCCATAAACACAATATAAAATATAATTAAGAATAAATTATAATTACGATCGTAAAGCAGCATAACATCGCGGTATACAATACAGTTTCCACTCAATAAATCGGACTCAAATTTTGCAGTTATCAAAACGGAGAAAGTTCCGAAAGAAAAAATGTATTTTTCTTCCGACTGACGAAAGAAAAAAAAAAAAAATCGAGAAAACCTGAAGCCTTTCGCTCGTTGTAGCGAAGTTCTGACGGCGTCTTCTGGGCCCTTCAACGTCAGCACCGGCTCTGAGGGCAAGAACGTCAACCAGCGAGTTTCGGCGGTTTCGGCGCGACATGGTAAACAGTGGAAGCTGTGGCCTCGGTGAATCAATTGGAGCGTGGGGATAAGGCACGTGAGGACTCAACTCCGATGTGGACATCCCATTTAAACCAATGAAGCGCATTTATTGAACTCCCTTTTGTGTGTATCATTAGTATAAAAAGCTTTACTTCCAATATATTCTGACAAATTTGGCGAAAATAAAGAAAGTATCTTTGAAGTAACTGTACCTGTACCTATAGTCGGTGACAGGTCAAGAACGAAGTGGAAGCTCCTCCCACCCCTTTCCACTCTCAGCGGAGCGAACGGTGGAGAGGAGGTTGCCTCCTCCGCCGTTCGCTCTACTAAAGTGGAAAGAGGTGGGAGGAGCTTCCACTTCGTTCTCGACCTGTCACCGACTATAGGTACATTTTTAAGCGAGCACCTAGGTACGTACCTAAGTACTTTTTCGTATGAATAACTGTAACTGTATCTTAGGTACATTTTTTGAAGTAACTTTTACAACCCTGGATATGACCCACTGCCAGGTCGACCTCACCAGGATTGCATTTTTTTCCTTTCATTTATTTTACCTTAAAGGGATCATTACACGCATGCATTACACGAGAGTGTAAGCAACAAATTGGGAAAAAGTCGTACTAATACACATTATCTACAATGACATATACATTCATCTAAAAATATAACTAGTAATAGAGCTTGTGACGTATGTATATATGGTTTTATACAATAATGTTAATAAGTGAACTGTCAACACTAGAAATATCACGACGTTAAAAGTATAAAAATATGAAACACTCAAGATAAAGCGATACAGTTTTCACAACTCCGTGCATCACAAGCACATTGAAAGCAATATTATTCAAGATACTAAAGACATCAAGAAAAAAATCAGCAGAACCCATCCTTTGGGAATGATTATCTACGTTAATGCGAATAGCATCAAACGGTGCGGAGTTATGCGCGTTCGTCAGGTGGCCGGCACACTCTAGATACGCCAGCCCACTCTTGAGGCGATTCTAAATTTGTTGACGCTTTCACAGCCCTGCGCACGATCTCCACCAGCCCAGCACGTGCGTTTGTGTCACTTAGGAAGGCGAGCAAAGCACGCGCCATACGCACAAACACTCAAAATGGTACCGACCAGACTTTCTGGCGTCTCAGCTAGTCTCAACCAACGGTACTCTAAACGGTTGTTTATATCTTTACCATAGGACGCGCTTTACAGCGCTGTCACAGCTACCGGTGCGCGCGCGTTCCATGCACGAGGGCTCATTCCGCTCTCGTGAGGCTGAGCTGCAGCCGCTACATCACCCTCTCCCGAGCGCGGGAGAGGGTGAGCTAGCGGCCGTGCTCAGCCTCACGAAGCGGAATGAGCCCTCGTGCATGGAACGCGCGCGCACCGCAGCTGTGACAGCCTGTAAGCGCGTCCTATGGTAAAGATATAAACAACCGTTTAGAGTGCGTTGAATGACTGCCTTCATAGCTCTGTGGTTAGCGCGTCTGCCTGCTGATCAAAGGGTCAACGGTTCGAATCCCAGCCGGCGCCGGTCTTTTTTATTTATTTATCGACCCGCGGCGTAAGAGTAGCTAGATAGATAGATAGATAGATAGATACATAGACGAAAAGTGCGTGAAGTATCCAAAGAATGCTATTCGCATTAATATCGAGTTCACAGATAAGCTCTTCGCAACTTAGTTTAAACAATATCGGATCTGAAGGAGTAACAACATGTTCAGGGAGACTATTCCAGCCCTTTATGGGTAGGGCCAGTGGGGAAAACAAAAAATCAAGTTAGTTCGTGATTTAATTGGTTCTACTTTGCGTGAATGATCAACCCTGGCAGATGCATCAACGAAGCGGGTATGAAGTAGCTTATTGTTTCGAAAAGAAATTCGATGTTATAAATGTCATGAAAAAAGCAGGCGGCTTTCTAAAAAAATCTAGTCCTAATTCTCTTTTTTTAGATCTGTGACGTTTTGGGAGACTACTCGCGACAGATGAAATGTGCAGCTTTGTTTTTAAAAAGCTTCTAGTTGTAGCTTTAAACAGTTTTGGTGTGGATTCCATATTATCCAAGCATATTCTAGCTTAGGAAGAATAATTGTTTTATATGCAAGAAGTTTTATTGTCTTAAGAGCATAATGAATCTTTCGTTTAAAAAAATACCTTTCTTAAATTACTGATTGTGCGCTGTTAATGCATTTTCCAGGACAAATGGCGAGTGAAATGGATTTCTAAATATTTATACGAAATTACACTTTCAATATCTTGGTTTAAAATAGGATATTAGAAAGATGATGTCATTTTCTTATTTGTAATAGACGACATTTACTGGAATTGATTTTCATTTTGCCAAGTGGCGCACCACTCGTTGATTTTATTGAGGTAAATTTGAAAAGCTACGTGATCACTTGGGAATTCAATTTTTCAATACAGCGCACAGTCAACGGCGTACAGCCTAATGGTGGATTCAGTGTTTGATAGGAGGTCATTAATATATATATATATATATATATATATATTAAATGTACGAGGACACTTCCCTGAGGAACCCCAGAGAACATGGGTACACGGGAGGAGACTCCATTGTTTATCCTGATTGACTTTTGTTGGCAAGAAAGGCCGATATCCATTCAACAGTGGATGGGTCAATTTGAAGTTGAAGATTTTTTTAATTCATCGTTTGTCTCTAATGCCTTCGCAAAATCAATAAACCTAACATCTGTTTTGTACTCATGCATGTGTATTAACATGCAAATCATGGTCGAAGAGTGTTGCACGAATATATTTTTATGAACCTTTATTGGTTGGGAAAGAAATCGATTTAATCTAAATGTGCCATGGTGTTCGTAAAGATGACATGTTCCATTAGCTTACAAGTATAATTGTGGGAAGTATGGGACGATAACTTGACAAATTTGACCCGTCACATTATTTCTTTTTAAAAATGGGTTTAACAATTGCAGGAGACCAATCGGATGGAATATCCTCGGAGTTGGGGCTCTGTTAGTATAGTTTAGATAACAAAGGTGATATTACAACTTTTGTTGTGTTCCGAAACTTCCCCGGTATCGAATCATCTCCTGGAGGATTGGATTCAGAGCCTGAATATCCAACGAGTCAAAAGATCCATCGAGACGAAAGATCCACTAGTGGATATTCAGGCTCGTTGGATATTCAGACACGTTGGACATTCAGGCCTGGTTGGATCTTTCGTCTCGTTGAACATTCAGACTCGTTGGACATTCAGTCTCAATTGGATATTCCGTCTCGATGGATGTTCAGTCACGGTGGACATTCCGGCCTGGTTGGATCTTCCGTCTCGTTGGATATTCAGACTCGTTAGACTTTCCGTCTTATTACTGGTAAGTGGATGGTTTAGTTTGTCTGCAGTCTAGCGTGTGAACCCACTCAGGAAGTGTTGTACCATGTTATATCGAACCAAGAACAAGAGTGAACCTTTCTTACCTGGCAAGTGATTTGAGGTGACTAGAATACAAAAGAACTTTGGTCCAAAACCGGAAAGGGGGTGACATCGGACATGTATGCGTAGAAGATAAAGTTTCGAAGACTTCTTTGTTGTACGCCTACTTTTTGGTTTCGGAGCGATCAGTCGCTTTTGTTTTCTAGACTCCGTGTTGAACCCTGTTTAGGAAGTTCACGATGCTTCGCTGCGTTCAAGACTTTTTGTTTCTCGCATCCTTTTGGTTTCTGTCTGCAGCGGGTTTTCTTTTTTTTTCTTATTAAAATACTTTCTGGGGTGCATATGACTGCTAAGCTTCGGTGTTGACTTTGGTTGCTTTTGTTATTTTTAATATTTATTATTTATTTATTTTGAGCCTGCGGCGCCTATATCAAGCATTATCGTATAAGAGGCGAAAAACAAAAAAAAATATTTCCGCATTTGCGGCACAAAAAGTTTTCACTATACTTCGTCTCACCCTACGATGGACTGAAGGCGAAAGCTACGGACCGCGAGATCCAATCACGAGCCACTTAGAAACTGTGCGTTATTTTGCTTCGATGCACGTATTGGTGCCCGCGTCTCGGATCACTGATGAGGTGGATGGATGGACAGTGGTTCGAATCGAAGAGCACTGAGTGACTCAACAATTTTACATCGCAAAGAAAGCCACGACATATAAGCTCTTTGCAGCGTCTAAGCTATCGAAATGATGCGGCGCTTTTGGATTCGAGCATTATTCGTCCACCCCTAATCAATGTTAAGCGTGTCATAGTATAGCGTGGAACGTGATTGGATCTGTCGGCCCGTGGCTTTGGCCTTTAGTCCACCGTAGGATGAGACAAAGTATAGGCAGCGCATGCCATTCCTTAATAATTAAAAAAAAACTATCTTTTTTATATTTGTTTTGGCACGGAGCTCACGTATCTTATGTGATATTTACGTTGTTCAATATAATTTGGAGCATTCCAGCAATCCCTTTCCCACAGGATACAAAAATGTGCACTGAAAAGAGGTCCTGGCTTATCATTATTTATTTGGGAGCAGTATGCTCGATAAATTACAGGATTGAAATAAACATAACACATTGGATATCCAACCTCAGTGGACATTCAGACCTGATTGTATATTCCGTCTCGTTGGATATTCAGTCGCGGTGGACATTCAGGCCTGGTTGGATCTTCCATCTCGATGGATATTCAGTCACGGTGGACATTCAGGCCTGGTTGGATCTTCCGTCTCGTTGGACATTCGGACTCGGTGGACATTCCGTCTCAATTGGACCTTTCGTCTCGATGGATATTCCGTCTCGCCTGTCACGTGACCAATTGGATCTTTCGACTCGTTGGATCTTCCGTCTCGATGGATATTCAGGCCGCACAAGACTAAATGTCCAATATTGGACATTTTGTCTCGTTGGACATTTTGACCTGGTTGGACATTTTGACCCGTTTCGCCATTTCGTCTTGATGGACATTTTGACCCGATAGGACATTTCGTCTCGGTGGGCATTTTCACTCTTTGGACATTTTGACCTAGTGGACATTTTGACCCGTTTGGCCATTTCGTCTCGATTAACATTTTGACCCGATTGGACATTTCGTCTCGGTGGACATTTCGTCTCGTTGGACATTTTGACCTGGTTGGACATTTTGACCCGTTTGGCCATTTCGTCTCGATGGACATTTTGACCCGATTGGACATTTCGTCTCGTTGGACATTTTGACCTGGTTGGACATTTTGACCCGTTTGGCCATTTCGTCTCGATGGACATTTTGACCCGATTGGACATTTCGTCTCGGTGGACATTTCGTCTCGTTGGACATTTTGACCTGGTTGGACATTTTGACCCGTTTGGCCATTTCGTCTCGATGGACATTTTGACCCGATTGGACATTTCGTCTCGTTGGACATTTTGACCTGGTTGGACATTTTGACCCGTTTGGCCATTTCGTCTCGATTGACATTTTGACCCGACTGGACATTTTCGTCTCGGTGGACATTTCGTCTCGTTGGACATTTTGACCTGGTTGGACATTTTGACCCGTTTGGCCATTTCGTCTCGATGGACATTTTGACCCGATTGGACGTTTCGTCTCGTTGGATATTTTGACCTGGTTGGACATTTTGACCCGTTTGGCCATTTCGTCTCGATGGACATTTTGACCCGATTGGACATTTCGTCTCGTTGGACATTTTGACCTGGTTGGACATTTTGACCCGTTTGGCCATTTCGTCTCGATGGACATTTTGACCCGATTGGACATTTCGTCTCGTTGGACATTTTGACCTGGTTGGACATTTTGACCCGTTTGGCCATTTCGTCTCGATTGACATTTTGACCCGATTGGACATTTCGTCTCGGTGGACATTTCGTCTCGTTGGACATTTTGACCTGGTTGGACATTTTGACCCGTTTGGCCATTTCGTCTCGATGGACATTTTGACCCGATTGGACGTTTCGTCCCGTTGGACATTTTGACCCGGTTGGACATTTTGACCCGTTTGGCCATTTCGTCTCGATGGACATTTTGACCCAATTGGACATTTCGTCTCGTTGGACACTTTGACCTGGTTGGACATTTTGACCCGTTTGGCCATTTCGTCTCGATGGACATTTTGACCCGATTGGACATTTCGTCTCGTTGGACATTTTGACCTGGTTGGACATTTTGACCCGTTTGGCCATTTCGTCTCGATTGACATTTTGACCCGATTGGACATTTCGTCTCGGTGGACATTTCGTCTCGTTGGACATTTTGACCTGGTTGGACATTTTGACCCGTTTGGCCATTTCGTCTTGATGGACATTTTGACCCGATTGGACGTTTCGTCTCGTTGGACATTTTGACCTGGTTGGACATTTTGACCCGTTTGGCCATTTCGTCTCGATGGACATTTTGACCCGATTGGACATTTCGTCTCGTTGGACATTTTGACCTGGTTGGACATTTTGACCCGTTTGGCCATTTCGTCTCGATGGACATTTTGACCCGATTGGACATTTCGTCTCGTTGGACATTTTGACCTGGTTGGACATTTTGACCCGTTTGGCCATTTCGTCTCGATTGACATTTTGACCCGATTGGACATTTCGTCTCGGTGGACATTTCGTCTCGTTGGACATTTTGACCTGGTTGGACATTTTGACCCGTTTAGCCATTTCGTCTCGATGGACATTTTGACCCGATTGGACGTTTCGTCTCGTTGGACATTTTGACCTGGTTGGACATTTTGACCCGTTTGGCCATTTCGTCTCGATGGACATTTTGACCCGATGGGACATTTCGTCTCGGTGGACATTTTGACTCTAGACATTTGACTCTAGACATTTTACCCAATGGAAATTTTGACCTGCTGAACATTTTGCATCGCTGGCCCAGATTATAACACTGCATAATGCTGAGACGGACGTCTTTAGATATTCCGAATACTTACACGCGCCCGGGGTTTTCGCTAAAACGCTAGTAATGTGATGACTTAAGGAAATCTGACAAACGCTTTTATAAAAAAAATATTTTCTAATCGCAAAAAAAAAACCTAATATATGTTGTGGACGTTGAAAGTCCGCTAAAATGCAACCTTAGTGGTTGGAAGAAAATGTCAAATTCCAGATTAGTGTAATGGTTAAAAGGTTGGGGGTGATTATTTTCTTTAATTTTCAATTAACAAATGGCGCCCGTTCCCGGTGAGAGACGCTACTCATCATCAGGTATTCGCGGGCTCTTATGAACACCATTTCAGCAATTAAAATTTCTAAGCACTGCCTAAAATGAATCAGACTACGCTGCGTTCTCAAAACTTGGGTTCCTTGCTCCGACCGCTGGAGTTATAAATTGGCCGGGTTGACGCTCACCATGATATCCAGCTTACTTTTGTGATTCTTAAAACAGGATTTCCTTCCTTAACACCCTGAAAATTAGGTGACACCTAAGGCAGTATAATTAGAAGTGACGAATAACGGCAGCAAATGCAATAATAGATTTTGTAGTTAGACTAAGGTGATCGAAGCAAAGATAAAATAGCGCTACTTTGGATTAGCTAGTGGTTCATAACCAAAAGGAATGAAAAACGCAAAAAGACACGAAAAAAAAAAACTTGTGTTCTATGTGTTCTTTGTCTGTATCTTTTTGCATTTTTTCCTCGTAATCTCTACAGTGTTATTTTATATTGAGCCAATCTTAATGTTTAAGAAACGAAGAGCGTGCTTCTTGTCCAAGTCCACGAAGTTCACATGTGGGCGTTTGCTGCAGAAGTGTTTTAAACGAGACTCAAGAAGAAATTACTCATTGCACGTGTATTCGTTATCACCTTATTTTAGTCGTCCATCGGCATCGCATACTTCGTTCGCTGCCATTCCAGCTTCCTTCCCTTGATAAAGGGAAGAGATGACTGCACCCTCGTCAGAATTAGTCACTGGTAACATTAGTCAGAAAGCAGACCATGCGCAAAACAGGTCGAATCTTGTCGTACCGAGAAGCGCCTTATGTGCTAAACGGGGTCACCGGCCGATCGGACCCAGTGTCCCCGACAGTGGGGCGAAATCCCTGGAACAAAATTGTGCCTCCACTGACTTTGGCCGACGAAAGAGAAAACGAAAACATTTTGCGCCTTTTGTGTTAAACCGGGTCCCCGAAGGCACTACACAGGGGAGTGGCCACTCATTCAACCATAATTGAGCACTTTGACGTGGCCATTTTCACCCGATTGGACATTTCGTCTCGATGGACATTTTGACTCGATTGGACATTTCGTCTCGATGGACATTTTGACTCGATGGACATTTCGTCTCGATGGACATTTTGACTCGATGGACATTTTGACCCGTTTGGGCATTTCGTCTTGATGGACATTTTGACTCGAGGGACTTTTTGACTCGGTGGACATTTTGTCTCGATGGACATTTTAACTCGATGGACATTTTGACCCGTTTGAGCATTTCGTCTTGATGGACATTTTGACTCAGAGGGACTTCTTTACTCGGTGGACATTTTGACTCGGTGGACATTTTGACTCGATTGGGCATTTCGTCTCGATGGACATTTTGACCCGTTTGGGCATTTCGTCTTGATGGACACTTCAACACGGTGTGTCACGTGGCCTATTGGACATTTTGACTCGATGGACATTTCGTCTCGTTGGACATTTTGACTCGATGGACATTTTGACCCGTTTGGGCATTTCGTCTTGATGGACATTTTGACTCGATGGACATTTTGACCCGTTTGGGCATTTCGTCTTGATGGACATTTTGACTCGAGGGACTTTTTGACTCGGTGGACATTTTGACTCGAGTGGACATTTTGACTCGATTGGGCATTTCGTCTCGATGGACATTTTGACTCGATGGACATTTTGACCCGTTTGAGCATTTCGTCTTGATGGACATTTTGACTCGAGGGACTTCTTTACTCGGTGGACATTTTGACTCGGTGGACATTTTGACTCGATTGGGCATTTCGTCTCGATGGACATTTTGACCCGTTTGGGCATTTCGTCTTGATGGACATTTTGACTCGGTGGACAATTTGATCTCGGTGGACATTTTGACTCGGTGGACATTTTGACTCGATTGGGCATTTCGTCTCGATGGACATTTTGACTCGATGGACATTTTGACCCGTTTGAGCATTTTGTCTTGATGGACACTTTAACACGGGTGTCACGTGGCCTATTGGACATTTTGACTCGATTGGACATTTCGTCTCGATGGACATTTTGACTCGATGGACATTTTGACCCGTTTGGGCATTTCGTCTTGATGGACATTTTGACTCGGTGGACATTTTGACTCGGTGGACATTTTGACTCGATTGGGCATTTCGTCTCGATGGACATTTTGACTCGATGGACATTTTGACCCGTTTGAGCATTTCGTCTTGATGGACATTTTGACCCGAGGGACTTCTTTACTCGGTGGACATTTTGACTCGATTGGACATTTCGTCTCGATGGACATTTTGACTCGATGGACATTTTGACCCGTTTGGGCATTTCGTCTTGATGGACATTTTGACTCGAGGGACTTTTTGACTCGGTGGACATTTTGACTCGGTGGACATTTTGACTCGATTGGGCATTTCGTCTCGATGGACATTTTGACTCGTTGGACATTTTGACCCGTTTGAGCATTTCGTCTTGATGGACATTTTGACTCGAGGGACTTCTTTACTCGGTGGACATTTTGACTCGGTGGACATTTTGACTCGGTTGGGCATTTCGTCTCGATGGACATTTTGACTCGATGGACATTTCGTCTCGTTGGACATCTTGACTCGATGGACATTTTGACCCGTTTGGGCATTTCGTCTTGATGGACATTTTGACTCGATGGACATTTTGACCCGTTTGGGCATTTCGTCTTGATGGACATTTTGACTCGATGGACATTTCGACCCTTTTGGGCATTTCGTCTTGATGGACATTTTGACTCGATGAACATTTTGACCCGTTTGGGCATTTCGTCTTGATGGACATTTTGACTCGATAGACATTTTGACCCGTTTGGGCATTTCGTCTTGATGGACATTTTGACTCGAGGGACTTTTTGACTCGGTGGACATTTTGACTCCATTGGGCATTTCGTCTCGATGGACATTTTGACTCGATGGACATTTTGACCCGTTTGAGCATTTCGTCTTGATGGACACTTTAACACGGGTGTCACGTGGCCTATTGGACATTTTGACTCGATTGGACATTTCGTCTCGATGGACATTTTGACCCGTTTGGGCATTTCGTCTTGATGGACATTTTGACTCGAGGGACTTTTTGACTCGGTGGACATTTTGACTCGGTGGACATTTTTGACTCGATTGGGCATTTCGTCTCGATGGACATTTTGACTCGATGGACATTTTGACCCGTTTGAGCATTTCGTCTTGATGGACACTTTAACACGGGTGTCACGTGACCTATTGGACATTTTGACTCGATTAGACATTTCGTCTAGATGGACATTTTGACTCGATGGACATTTTGACCCGTTTGGGCATTTCGTCTTGATGGACATTTTGACTCGAGGGAGACCGTTTTGACTCGGTGGACATTTTTGACTCGGTGGACATTTTGACTCGATTGGGCATTTCGTCTCGATGGACATTTTGACCCGTTTGAGCATTTCGTCTTGATGGACATTTTGACTCGAGGGACTTCTTTACTCGGTGGACGTTTTGACTCGGTGGACATTTTGACTCGATTGGGCATTTCGTCTCGATGGACATTTTGACTCGATGGACATTTTGACCCGTTTGGGCATTTCGTCTTGATGGACACTTTAACACGGGTGTCACGTGGCCTATTGGACATTTTGACTCGATGGACATTTCGTCTCGTTGGACATTTTGACCAGAAGCGTCCTGGAGCGCTTTTAGTCGGGGGCGATTCTATTCGCTTTCGAATGCCAGCGCTATTGTACTCAATAGAAAGCATGCTAACAACACGTCGCTCAGAAATCGAAGGAAGGGAAACTACGTGAATACGCTTGAAGAATACAAATTAAGTAAATCTTCAGCTTCAAGGCTGTTCATTTGACAGTGGTAATCTATTAAATACTGGATCAGTTCCACAATGACTCAGATTGGCAGCCTTCCAAAACTTAAGACGGTGGGTACAAAAGAAGGCGCGATAGCTTTGTGCCATACAACTATTTCTTAGCTTTTTTCGATTTTGATTGAACACGCGATAAGAGGACCAATCGTCATCGTCACCCGTAGCTTTCGCTTTCGAAAATAGCCTTTTTTATTTTTCTTATTCAGTAAACCAATGGGAGTGTACATTTATAGGGACATAGGTTGAAAGCATATGATGCAGTGGAGATTTGATTAGAATCCAGTTGCCGTTAACCGAGCGATGTGTGCACGTCGTGTTAACTGGTCAAAGAACAAGGCTTCACCTTCGCATTTAAAGGGATGCTGAACCGAAATCTGGATTCCACGAAGCACTGCGGCAAAAGCGTGCAACGGGATGCTACAAACATCAAAACATCCCTCATACAACGATATATCGAACGGATGACCGTATTAAAAATAAAAAAGGAGGCGCATTTGACAGATATGTTTTACGTCTTGTTTTTCCGAAAAGAGTAGTGAAGGACAAGGAACGGCCTCGCGTCCTCTCCGCCTCGCCGCCTTGAGGGAGCGAAGCGAAGAGAGGAGGAAACGAGATATGTTCACGTCACGCGCCTCGTCGGCCTTCTTCAATCTCGACCTTTTTTCGCCCAAAACACGGCCGTCTTACGAGTAGTGTTGTAGGGATTGTAGCGTCCCGCCTACAGCTCCTTCATTGTTTTCTGAAATCCAAATTTCGGTTCACCATCCCTTTAACCCGTCAAAATTATTGCGAGCGTAGTCATTAATCTTTATTTGACAATTCCTGGCGCGCTTTAATGTTCTGGCAAATCTGACGCTATATTTGCCATAGCGCCACGGTAAAAACAAAAAGCTGAATTTTTTTATTAATAATTGGGAACTTAGTTTTAACCTCATAAGGTTTCCGGGTGAGTTGCGGGTGCTCAAATTTCCGAAGATAAAACAAATGCGTGAAAATGGCCAAACTACCCGCACACTGAAATTGCTTTTTTTTTCTTAAGGACTTATTTTTAAGTTTTTGCCATAGTACCAAGACGTGCTTGACGGCCGTACATTTTATGTTCCGCTTTTAGTTGGAGACTCTGGGTTGTTCTCAAAAGTTTCCTGGCCAGGCGCGGGGGTACTCAGATTTCAAACAATGAACGAACGTGATAAAACCAGCCGAGCAGTCACACTTTGAGACGATCATTTCTCGGTGTGCGCTCATCGGCGAGGATTCGCCGTGACGAACGCGCATGTAAGGATTATCATCCACGCGTTTTCGAACCGGAAGCCTCGCGCCTGTTGCATGAGTGCTGTGACTTTAGCGCGGCACCGCGCTTTCCTACGCTCCCATTGTTTCGAAAATTTACAGATTTAGAAGTTTTCGATGACAGTCAGCAAGTTTTCTTTTTGTTTTATTTGAACCATATGTTTAATGTTCATAATTAAAAAAAGGTTAATAAACAAATCTTAGTTAACTTATCGTGACGATGAACCCCCTCTATTGTTACGTCCCCCTGGTCTCAGAACTAACCCGCATAAACTTCATTATAGTGTAAACGTTTCATTGTTTTTCTAAACAAAATATTTAGAGCCTAACACAAATACTCTGCGTATATTATATAAATGTAAATAATTTTAATATTATATTATTTTCGAACAGTGCTGTAGACGTCGCGTGAGCTAAACTTTCTGGGTTATACTGCGCCAGGCGGAAAGGGGTTACAAATCAACGGGTAGAACATGATTTGCCTGAACTACATAGTCCGACAATCCGTCCTTAGATACGCCATATACAAAATCAACTAATGAGAATAACATACATTTCATGCTCTAGACTCACTCACGGCACTGTTACCTTAGAGTCGGTACCCAGCCATTTCGACCGTAAACACAACTATATAAGAACTATCGAAATGCTTGCGATTACTTCTTCGAAGTTGTTTTGAAGTTCCTGTGTTCTTTCTCTGATCGGATGAAATGGTAAGGGAGAATTATAAAGAGTTCAGTATGTTGCAACAGCAAAACACTCGTTTTCCCTTTCCCCCCTTTTTTTGCTGGTGTTATTGTTGTTCATACGCGGCACCTTTTGGCAAGAATTTGCATACGGAGTAATGTTAAAGGTGAATACGCCACGTGGGGACAAATAAGTGAACTAAATGCGCCTGCCGAAAATTTCTGACAATAAAGATTTATGTAAAACACACACACACACACACACACACACACACACACACACACACACACACACACACACACACACACACACACACACACACACACACACACACACACACACACACACACACACACACACACACACACACACACACACACACACACACACACACACACACACACACACACACACACACACACACACACACACACACACACACACACACACACACACACACACACACACACACACACACACACACACACACACACACACACACACACATATATATATATATATAGGGTGTTTCACGAAAGGTGAACAAATTCGATATTGCGAAAACTACGCGTCGCACCAAGAAAGGCTTGTGTCGTTTTGGTTCTGGGCCAGGGGCCTATTTAGGAAAATTATTAAAGTCCGAGATAATTATATTGTTAATTATTTTTGCGTAATTAACTTTTTTAATATTGGGTTTAAGGGCATGGTTTCAATTAGAAAATTGCTCAGCATCATCAAAAAACACTGAATCAACAAATTGCAGAACGATAGAAGGCACGTGAAGCATTTTACGGCTTTCTTGAAAACCGTACCAATTCGACGAGTTTTTAAGTTTCGGTTTATTATCGGAGCGCATCCTCAGCCCCGGCGGCACCGCGCCCCGTGGAGAGATAGTGCTACCAGCCTCTGCTGCGTCGCGCAATGACAGTGCAGCAGAGGTTGGATGCACTATCTCTCCACGGGGCGCGGTGCTGCCGGAGCCGAGATGCGCTCCGATAGCAAACCGAAACTTAAAAACCCGTCGAATTTGTGCGAATTTTCAGAAAGCAGTAAAATGCTTCGCGTGCCTTCTATCGTTCTGCAGTTTGTTGATTCAGTGTTTTTGATGATGCTGAGCAATTTTCTAATTGAAACTATGCCCTTAAACAGAATAATAAAAAAGTTAATTACGCAAAAATAATTAACAATTTGATTATCTCGGACTTTAATAATTTTCCTAAATAGGCCCCTGGCCCAGGACCAAAAGACACAAGCCTCTTTTTGTTGCGACGTGTAGTTTTCTCAATATCGAATTTGTCCACCTCTCGTGAAACACCCCGTATGTATGTATGTATGTATATATATATATATATATATATATATATATATATATATATATATATATATATATATATATATATATATATATCAGAAAGAACTCTTCTTGGCATTTTTTCTTCTTTTCCGCCGGAATGTTTTCTGTGGTGACGACGGAAACGATATATTTTCTTAGTGCAAAGTGTTAGAATATAAAATGTTAGAACATAATATCATTATTTTTTCACACGGAAGTTATGTGTTAGCTGAGAGAGAAAAACGCGTCAAAGATTCCGGAAGTTACCTGGACTGGTGTCTCTTTCTGTATTAGTCAACGTATTTCCGACGTTTGGGTTGTCAAAAATGTTTTCATTGGGTTCTAATACGGCTTTTTTTTTTACTATTGAAGACGTGGGAATTACGGTTTAAAGGGTTTACAAACATCTCGAGTTCTGTGTCGTAATTGTATAGCTAACCGAGAAAAAGAAAATCGATTTGCCAGCCATTTAATAATCAACTGGCAGTTGCACGTAAAAAAAAAAAACATGATTTTAATTTGCATGTTTTTGGTTGGTTTCTTGTAGGTCGTGTTTCGCTAAAAATCTATGAGACCAACGTCCTATAGATAAATGTGAACTGAAACGTTTGCGCATACGCCGCTCCGACAACAGCGCCAAGCATAACATAGCTTTCAAAATTAAACTTCCTACTTTTTTTACTTTTTTTTAGGGGGAGGGTTTGCTGAGGATAGGGGACGAGGAGTGTATGTTTAGGGCCTAGTCCCATGGGATAAAAGATGTCAAAATTTATAGACCATTGCATTCATCCCATTTTTACAATAACGTCTGTTCAAGTGTTTTCTTGCCCCAAAGTTTTTGGCCATACGCAACCCAAGTGCTTCGATCGTTACTCCTGATCGATTCTCTACTTCGTGGCGAGTTTCAATCGTATAATTGTCAATTAATCCTCTCGTAGATATTGGAGGGAAGAGATTATCAGGACACACCGAAAAGGTGAGAACGACAGGGAGGATTATAATGCAATTAAATGCAAAGGTGCAAGCTAGCTGGACGAGAATGAAGAAAATGCTTCATGTGTTCTGCAAGCAACGCGAGCTTCCTATCTCAGAACGCCGAGCTCTTGTTTGAGTGATTAATGGGGCAGACGCGAAGCTATGCGGAGAGCAAGTCGTCTGCTTCTTTTGCAGGGGTTGCGGTGACGTCAGAAAGACGGCGAGCTCTGATTAGCTCTAACTGAAAGAAAAGGCTCGAGGTACACCTAAGCACTTCTTATGAGTTGTGAATGCGAAAGCAAGCCACGTCGCTCTTCGCTCCCTTCTTTAATCTGCGGCGTACAACGCGCTGACCTTGGGCGTGGAACGGTGGAGCCGCTGCCTCGCGGACACGCAGCGCCATCGGGTGAACGATCGTTCAAACTGTCGTGTGCCTTGCGGCGCGAGGAAGGAACAGACAGCGACGCAATTTCCAGCAGAACGAACCCCTTAGTTTATTCCATGCGCCGTATATATTTCCACGCGCCGTACAAACCGATAAGAGGCGAGCGAACGCGGTGATCACTGATAACGGAACAGTGTGATGACACAGTCAGGATGACATTACACAAAATGACGCGCAGCGGCCAATGGGAGCCTCGTCGACGCGCTCCAGCCAATGGGACCGAAGTGTAAAAGGTGCCGTTGGCTAGCTTCGCGCGTGGTTTCATTAGGGTGCCGTTTTGCATGGTTTCAAAGCTGATGACGTCGGCTCGATCCATAAGACAATTAATGCTTTCGCATTAACAGTGGGTAGACCTCGATGCTAGATGCTTCCAGCAGAGGCGTACCAACTTGTTTTTGAGGGGGGGGGGCAAATCAGGGCCCCCCGCCTCTCCAGGGCCGGGGGGGGGCGGTGCCCTTGGTATCGCCCTAAGCGCCGCCGGCCAGTGCGTGGCCTAGTGGCGGCTGTTTCGGGGGGCGGGGGGGGGGGCCGTCATGTCTTGCCCCCCACTCTGAGAGAACTGGGGGGACAAGCGACCCCCTTGCCCCCCCCCCTTCCCGGTTGGTACGCCCGTGGCTTGAAGGTCTACCCACTCTCGTTCTTTCAGAATCAATCAGAGGTCAGCGTTTTGACGTGCTGGTGGATGACTTGGCGGCCCTTCGCAGCGAGAGCAATGGCAAACTGCGCCGCGCTCGGCTGTAGCATTTGCTACGTATCCCGACGATCGCCCAAACGTTTCATCGGTGTTCCCTGCGAGACGGGGTTGCCGTCAAGTTAAAGAAAGTACGAGCGGGAGGAAAGGGATGCGGCCGCGGATTACCGATCTTGAGGAACGCATTTCATAGCTGCGAGCGACGGCACTTCTCTACCGTGATTTACGTTCGCGCACGCCTTTGCATCGGCTTCTGTGCCTTCGTGGCGTAGATGGCCTTTGCCTTTCGTTACACAACGCCGTTTCCACGCTTCAAGCGTACCTTCGGGTCTCCCGGCCGAGTACCGGCCGAGATGTCGCGCCGCGAGCCCGGCCAGACGCGATCGGTCGGCGGCGGCCCCCGTGTGCAAGCTCGACGAGACGTCGCCGCCGGGGCGTCGGTTTGTGCCGTCCGCGAGACGGTATAACCTTTGCAAGGAGCGAACGTATGCAGCCGGTTAGGAAACATAATATAAACCCTGAGACAATGAGAGTTGTCCGGTATTTGATTTATCCTTGTCTCAGGGTTTAGATTATGACGGTAACCTTGCGTTGTTTACTTGTATTTCGCAAAATCGTAACAATTTTTCTACAAGCGACCCATAGAGCCGCCCGTCAAATTTTGAGGCGCGCAATTAGGCTTTCTTTTTTTCTTTCTTGGCGACACAACAGCTTTTGGCGTTAAAACTCGGCGGCATATCGAAACTTTCTGCTCGTATTGCGATCGCACCAATGCCGACAAATTCCGGACGTACTGGCTAAACGTCATCATCGTAAGCTCGGCACGTTTTTCCAAGTTCACATGTAACACAACTATAGGTACCTTTGTTGGAAAAAAAGGTGCATGTCAGCGCATGTCCCGGCAGTTAGCGGCATTTTTACACCTTGGTAAGCGCATCCGAGAGGTGTGAAGTCAACCACCAGTATGGTGCGGGACCCCATCCTTCCCTATAGCGTGACGTCACTTGCAAGGCATGTATATACACATTCAACCCCCTGACGTCACCACTGCGGTGGCGCTGCTGTCGCTTCTGCGCGTGGGCATATCTTAAACGAATTTTGTTTCTGCACAAGCGCCGCCCACCCCTGGTGTGGGCAAAGGCAGGTCTGTAGTACACATATTTCCCATTGTTGGTTAACCGTTTACTCCTATAGAGCACATATCTATTCATAAATCTTTCTTATGAAACACGCGGTTTGAAAGGACA
>JAZHYW010041701.1:0-12695 GCA_037355805.1 Ixodes ricinus
TACATAAACATGCAGGGAGGTAGGAACAGGTTAAAATGGGAGGAGATAGAAGAGCAACTAAGACAGGAGGATTTAATGGTATATGGGTTAGTTGAAACGCATCTTAGAGACGCGGAGCAACTCCCTTGCAATCCTGATTATGTATGGGAACAATGCAATAGAACGGAGGGCAGCAGGAAAGGAGGCGGGATTGGAGCGTTTTTAGAAAAGAAAATGCAAATTGGCATAGAGTCAGAGAATAATGCACGGAACATTTATGGCTAAAAGGAGGCTTTCGCAGGAGAACAGGTCCTTCTTGGATTTGTGTACCTCTGGACAGGAGTAAATGCTAAAGAGGAGAACAGTAAAATGGTAGAATGTATTTCAAAATACATTATTGAACTAGGAGAACATCACGAAGTAATTATCCTAGGGGACATGAATGCCCATTTAGAGGACCTGGATGGGTACACAGATTCAACAGGAAACATGCTACTGGAGATGTGTGAAAGACATGACTTATGTTTATGCAATACCGGTGAGAAGTGCGACGGGCTAATAACATGGGAAACGGGTAGTTTACATTCTACGATAGATTACGCACTGATGTCAAATAGAATGTATAGCAGGCTAGAGACAATGAAAATAGATGAAGAGGGTTCAAGAAGCCTCGGTAGTGATCACAAACGAATTAAGCTGAGCTTTACTAGGGAAGGAAACGCAGGGACAGAGCAAGACAAACAACCAGACCAAACATTTTATACAGAGAAGCAGTTGGAAATAGTCGTTAAGCAAATAGAGGAGATAATTTCTGGGGATACTCAAACGGATTTGAGTTACACAACGCTAACTAAGCTATTCGAACAAGAGCTGTCTAAAGTATGCAATAAAAGAAGGGGGAAACGAAGACGCACACCTAAGAGCTGGTGGGATGATGACGTAAAGAAGGCAATAGAGAAACGCCAAGAAGCTTCCAGAGAGCACAGATATTCTAAGTGCAATGGGAAACCAGAAAGTGAGGTAAACAAAAAGTGGGATAGATTCATTAAAAGTAGACGGGAGGCATCCTGCTTGATTAATGAAAAGATTCAGAGGGAGGGGTCGCAATGGCTGTCTAAAGTAAATAAAAAAAGATAGAAAGGCAGCCAGGAAGTTTTGGAACCACTTGAATTCACTAAGTCATAAAACAAAGTCAGAGCAGAAGTATATTGTCATGCCTGAGGGTAATCAGCTTGAAGGGGATGAGGCAATGGAATATATAGGAACAGTAATGACAGAGAAGTTCAAGCAGCAAGGATACATAGGAAGCGCCTCACCAGTGGAGAATAGTTCAAGTACTGATGTTGAGGCTATCGGACAAAAAGAATGGGAAAGGGCAGAACGGAGAGTTCCAACGGGTACATCAACAGGTGCAGATGGTATACCCAATAAAGTTGATAAAACAGTTAGGACCCAAATCTAAGGAAGCGTTAAGGAAAGCAGTAAGTAGCATTATCATGAAGAGAACTGCCCCGTAACAATGGAGGCTAAGCAGAATGAGTTTAATGTACAAGGGAAAAGGGGCTGACATAGCTGACATAAGTAACTATCGTCCCATAACAGTAACATCAGTAGTCTACAGATTGGCAATGCAGATTATCAAGGAGAGATTACAGGCATGGGTAGAAAATGAGAATGTACTAGGAGAGCTACAAAATGGGTTCCGAAAAGAAAGGAGGTTGGAGGACAATTTATTTTCATTAACACAGTGTATCGAGGTAGCAGAAAAGGAAGGTAGACCACTCTGGTTAGCATTCTTAGATATAAAGGGGCTTGATGACAATGTTATTCAAGGCAATTTGTGGAACATAATGAGGAGCTTAGATGTGGACGACGAAATATTGAAATTTTTAAGGGATATTCACAAAGACAACATGGTACTAATAACATGGGAAGGAAAGAGAACAAAGCCAATAGAGATAAAACGAGGTCTTAGACAGGGATGCCCTTTGTCGCCATTGTTGTTCATGTTGTATCTCCAAGGATTAGAGGAAAAGTTAGAAAAAAGCAATCTTGGGTTTGACCTTTCATACGACAGGCAAGGTCAAAAGATCAAACAGTCATTACCAGGTCTGATGTATGCTGATGATATAGTGCTAATGGCCGATAGCAACATAGAGCTTCAGTCCCTAATGAATATATGTGGCGCAGAGGACCACAGGTTAGGCTTAGAATTCAGTAGTGACAAATCAGCGGTCATGGTGTTCAATGATGACGGAATTGCAGAGCTAAAGATTCAAGGATTAGAGATTGAGCGAGTCGATAAATACAAGTATCTAGGAGTATGGATTAACGAAGGTACAGAATACCTCAATGAACATGCAAAATGTGTAACTGGTAAGGGCAACAGAAATGCAGCTGTAATAAAAAATAGAGCACTGTGGAACTATAACAGGTATGAGGTGGTGAGGGAGATCTGGAAAGGAGTTATGGTTCCGAGCCTGACCTTTTGCAAATGCAGTTTTGTGCATAAAACTGGACGTCCAGACAAGGCTAGAAATAAAGCAACGTGGAGTAGGTAGATTGGCTCTGGGAGCACATGGTAAAACACCGAACCAAGGTGTACAGGGCGATATGGGATGGTCCTCATTCGAGGGCAGGGAAGCTAGCAGTAAGATAGAATTTGAGGATAGGCTAAGAGAAATAGATGCAGAACGATGGGCACGAAGAGTTCTTAGCTATTTACACATGAGAAGCGTCGATACAAAATGGAGAAAGCGGACTAGAAAACTTAGATCTAAATATATGGGCAATAGCAGGGAGGCGGATGAGAAAATAAAGGTTAAGAAGAGAGTTAAAGAAACTGAGAGGGAAATATAGGAAGCAGACATGCAGACTAAATTGTCCTTGGAAATTTACAGATCGTTTAAGAAGGACATTACTAAGGAACCCATCTTCGACAATTCTAGGAGGAGCTCCTTGTTGTTCGAGGCGAGGACGGGAGTGTTGCGGACTAAGACATATAGAGCTAGATATCAGGAAGTAGATACGGTGTGTGGAGCTTGTGGAGAGGAAGAGGAGACGGCTGAGCACTTGATACTTTACTGTAAGGGGCTTCACCCTGTAGTAACTGAGGAGGCGACTAATTTAACAAACGCACTGGGATTTAGGGATAGTGAGAAAAAATAGACACGGGGAACGTGGAGATAACCAAGAAGAGATTATCTGACTGGTGGCATAGGTCGAGGGAAGGATGAATATTTTCTTATTCCTTCCGGGCGACCCGTAGGGCGGAAGGTGTGTGCACCCGGTTGCATAGAGGCGCCTCCGTCGTACGGATTGTAGCTTTTAAGAATAAATATCTAGATATATAACTCTATGTTAAATAAATGTTAGAAGAAAAAAAAAACACTTGGCTAGGTGGCGCAAGCCGCCTCCAGATTCAAAGGGTTCAGCTTCATGTATCGATCCATCCAACCAGCCTTTAACGTGCATTACCCAGCAGTGATATTGAAAAATAGGCAGGACTGGAAATTGATCCCAGGTACGATCAGTTTGTACCCTTGCTGCATTCAATCCCCAGATGGCTATTTGTTGTTGCTGTTTCTTTTTTTTTTTCTTCTTCACCTTATACTATCATTTTAGTTTTTTACGCATTCACTGCGCCGCATGGCCAAATAAAAACGTGTAAATTTTTTTTTTTGTTGTTTGACGCTTAAGCGTCTGCGAAGATGTGGAACTTTTGATATGCCGCCATTCATCTGCAGTTCTTCGTCGTCATGAGTCGCCCCCCTGGTAGATTTTGTTTTAATCACCGGAGTGAGGATGCTTCGAAATTTTTCAATGGTCTAAGTAAGCCAGCACGTGGTGCGCAAGGCCGCCCTTCTACACTACACGACAATAAAAACATCAACGCGTGAATAGCATGCACAATTGAACAAATAAGGACGCAGATGCGGAGCCCGCCCTGGCGTGAAACCTCATCGCTATTACTAGCCCACGCAATCACGAACGGACAGGCATCTCGACTCCACCTTAATCATAATTACGCGATGATGAAATTATTTATTACGTAACCAAAGATGGAGGGAAATACAAAACAACGATGCATGTGGCTGAGCCAAAGAGTAATCATCAAATGTGCCTGAAGAAATGTTGAACCAAGCTTGGGAGATACAGAAAATAAATTATGTGGTGGCGACTCCAGGTTCAAGGTCGATATATACTTCTTATGGGGAAATTACAAAATACCAAAAAAATCTGGATATGAATTTTCTTGCTGTCCAATTAAATGCGTAATGTAATCACCTGTTTCCTAATTAAAATTGATTATCCGTTATTTTAATTATATGTTTACAGTTTGTGTTTAGCAAATTTCAAAGATGTTGCTTCTTATGTGTACCTGTACCTTGAATCGAAACATTCTCATGTAATTACTTCTGATGGATTCGTCACTCTGGCCATGGATTCACTTTATAATGTATATCTGCATCGGTATTATAAGAAATAAAGATTAGGATTGCTTGTATATTGTGTGGTTGAATTTCAGCCGCTACTAACGAACAAAAAACAGACTGCCGTTCACAAATGGTTACTGAATTCTTGTTATCGGGCGATGCTCCGATTTAACTGGTTGCCCAGTGATAAGATTACTTTTGGGAGATGGCGATCTAGTCTGCCACGCCCTCTTGTCGCTTTTAAGCCATAAATAGGTTTCATAGTAGTGGTTCTTTTTCTTTTATTGTTTGTAACAACTATTATGTGTTTTTTAAATGCTTTGTTTTTGTTTGGTAACAATTATTAATGATTGTTTTAATATCTTCTTGCTAGAGCAACTCTAGTTTCTTCTCTTTTCTTTTTTATCGCCCCGAATTTCATCCGTTATGCGGAGCGCAGGTTCGTCTGCTTCTTTTGTAGGGGTTGTGGTGAAGTCAGAACGACGCCGAGCTCTGATTGGCTCCGATTGAAGGATATAGTGGGTAGACCTCAAGGCAAGCCTGCCTTGGAGGCCTACCCACTATCCCTTCAATCAGAGCCAATCAGAGCTCCGAGTCTTTCTGACGTCACCACAACCCCTACAAAAGAAGCAGACGAATCCATGCGCTCCGCATAATGTAAAAACAAGCCATTTCATCTCGCTGATTTTACCAAACATTCTGACCAACATAATTTATACTTATATGCAACAAGAAAAAGAAATGTGTGCACGTAAAAATAGGGACAGATTTGTTTGTTTTTTATTTAAACAAAATTAATAAGGGTAGTAGTCAATGTCTTTTTTTTTTTTACCGCTCCCCTACGAAAAGCAAAAACAGGCACGTAACCGCGAGCGTCATTCGATCACTGTCAGAGCCGACCGAAGTCAAAACAAATCCTGCATCACAACGTGGTCCAAAAGCGAGCCTCAGTCACTGTAATTTTAAATAACATACATGTTTACAAACATATCGCTTTTTGTTCTATATCTTCTACAGGTCTGTCGAGAAATTCCGTCACGCGCGTCAGCGCTGCGGCGACGGCCCGCGGCGCCCCGTCTCCATCCGTCATAATAACTACCCACCCCGAAGAAAAAAAGGTAGGGCAGCAGACAGACGCACGCCATGGCGCGAGGCACGCCGCCGTCACGCGCGAAAGGGTTAGGCCTAGCGTTGGGGTCGACCCCGCGGATTGCATGCACGGAGAAGAGGGAGCTCGTGGCAGCAGCTGGGCATTTCTCGACGTCCTCGGGGTCGTCCTTGAGAGTCGCCCTCAGAATCCGGTTTGGTGGCTGGCCGCCGCGCACGTTTTCGTGTTGTCGTGCTGCAGGCAGCTTTGCCGCGCAACGTGCTGCGAAGAAGCAGACGATTGCCCCTTGGGCGACGCCGACCTCCGGGGCGATAGACGCACGGCAGGAGAGGGTGCACGTCCTTCCTTCCCTGAGGTTTGTTGTGGTCGGAACACGTGGACACGGACAGTTTCCGCCGCTGCAGCAACAGTCCCAGAAATGACACCCTGACACCCGATGGTCATGCAGTTACACCAGTCTCGAAAGGCCTACCGGTTCCGCGAAAGAGACGGTTCACATCCTTTTTGTAAATGGCCACATGACCCACGGAAAACTTCCGCCGAAGAAGTCTCAGAAATGACATCGCGCTGATATCCTATGGTCATGAAGCTCATAAAGACTTCCACTGATTTCGTACACAAGAAAAGCAGCGCTGCTGCATTTGGCGTTCCCGCAAATTTCCGGTTCGTACGATGACAGACAATCCCCACCGCTCTTTGTACGGACCATGAAACATGTCACCACCAGCTTTCCTTGTGCTTAACCAAAGAAACAGTTGGTCAACACGGCAGAAGGGCCTCTCTAGCACCTCTTGTGGCGTAAATGGCCGCAGAAGGCTTGCCGAAACGGGGCGACCGGAAGTCGTTTGGGAGGCAAGAGACGTCTTGTGGTTATAAAACACTAAACGGGTTTGAAGTCCCAAGAGGTCAACACGTGGTACACTTTGGAGCCTTTGCTCCGCATAATCACGCCATCTCAAAACGACGCGTTCTTCTTTTTCGCACTGAAACTACGGACATGACCACTGTGTTGCACTGATCTCTGGTATCAGTGCCGCGTTGTATAGATCCTTTTACTGTTTACAAACACGGACCGCCGCTCGCGTCCCAAACGACTTCCGGTCTCTCCGTCTTTGCAAACCTGTCGAGCTTGCTTATGTCACCAGTGCTAGAAAGCACAAATGCTACACGGACAACGAAGTACGAGATTTAGCGAGGGCTCTTCGGCTGTACGATTTCAACGTCTCGGAGGAGACAAGTTGGTTTACGAGAATATATTCGATAAATCTGACCAGATCTCGCGCTTCTTGGTTCCTTTCGCGTTTGCCTGGATAATTGGCGGTTAAATGTTTGTCATCGACGTTTCAACCAGCGGTGTTGTTATAGGGTGGGCTTTGTTCGTTCTTTATGCGAACCGGAAGTTCGGTGGGACGTCGAAGACTGGAGCACCGCCTGGTGGTGTTTGCAAAGAAAAAGGTCTATGAGTTTTGGGACTGTGTGGAGCAACTTTGTACGAATTCGAGCACGCATCATGGATAGCGGTTCTTTATGCTATACTCCGTTTCACTTTAAAGTTCGACCACAGCCAACACTTACGCGACCCGATGGAGCCACATCAAGCAGCGCCAAAATGGCATCGGTGCACGGCGCCCGTGGTCTTTGTGCGCTTGCTATGCCACCGTTTAAAACCAATCACGCAAAAAAACAAAAAAAACGCGTAGGATTACGCCGCACTTAACTGTGGCTGATTGTCTGGCCGGTAAAATAAAACGCACAAAGACGACCAGCGCCCAGGTCAAAAACGAAGTGGAAGCCCCTTCCACCCTTTCCCTCCAGCGAAGCAAACGGTGAGAAGGAGGTCGCCTCCTCTCCACCGTTCGCTCTATCTAAAGTGGAAAGAGGTGGGAGGAGCTTCCACCTCGTTCTTGACCTGTCAGCAACTATCAGAGCCCTGCGCGGATAAAACAGTTTCATCATCCCCATCCGATCCGTATCCGCAGACTTTGTGTCCGCATCCGAACAGCATCCGTAAAACAATTTCGGAACCGCGCATTTGGAACCTTCAATCGCGCGCATTCATTTTACGTCATAACATCAAGCATCGAAGAAACATTGAAAACAAAAAAAACAGCATCTGGATGGTATTCTATAAGCCGTCTGCTTACCTGGTGAAATTCACTTTATAGTAAATCTGTTTGATCGTATTTCTAAAATAAGCGATCGAGCCTTCCAGGGACACTTCGCATCGCTGGAAAGATGATCGCAGTTATGAGATTGTCTTCTGGAGAGTCCGTGACACTGACACTCTGCCCAGAAGATGCGCTCGAAAGGTAGGAAATTTTAATATTTATTTCCTTTTTGCTTCGTAAAACCCACTTCAAGCAGACGCATATTTTATAAACATGAAAATTGACAAAGGACAGACCAATAACTATTGTGCCATTTTATCTAGGCCAAACATTAATAAAGTGAGAGTGGAAAGTCGCTCAATCGTCGCAGCAAAATAGTCGTGTATATCTGCTAAGGCGCGAGTACACCACTGGGAAAATATCAGAATAATCAACAATGGCAACACCTACTATCGGTTTCAGTATTAAACACGAACTCTCAACTGCATCTCGAATTACAGGGGCGGATTTAGAGGGGGGTCCGGATGTCCTGACCCGCCTCTTGATTTCTCCATGTGTAAACATTTATCGCGTTGAAACGGGGAAGGGGGGGGGTTCCTATACATGTGGTACGCTGACCAACACCTGACCCCCCCCCCCCCCCCCTCCAGAAAGTCCTGCATCCGCCCGAAACCATATACTTAAAAAAAAAAGAAAGAGGTTTACAATTCTCTGTGACGCGAAATTAGAGGGCGCAGGTCTTGAGGAGAGAGGAAAGGAGGGTATGGCTCTCCTCCCCCTCCGTACCCTCCCCTTCTCCTTTTCTCTTCCCCTCCCATTTAGCGGGACATTTTCGCTAAGTTTCCCGCTAAATTTAGCGGAAAATTTAGCGCAAATTTTCCAGCTACATTTAGCGGGTTAATTTTTCCCGCTAACTTTAGCGGGGAAATTGA
The DNA here is from genome assembly GCA_037355805.1 of Ixodes ricinus. NCBI lineage: Eukaryota > Metazoa > Arthropoda > Arachnida > Ixodida > Ixodidae > Ixodes > Ixodes ricinus. Next base: position 8,564 of record JAZHYW010041701.1, read on the forward strand.
CGTCGCGTGACCCGAACACCAATTCAGTTTCCCCGCTAAATTTAGCGGGAAACTGTGACGTCCCATAATGCAACGCACGCGGTTACGCCGACGGCGACGCCGACGCCGCTCAACCCGGAAAATGGGCGCCTAAGAGCTGCGCTCTAAAAACAGCTCGGTGCCAACTGTCGAGAATAACAAAACGCACAGACAGGCGACGTTCCTCTTGTCGAGGTTGCCGTGTGGAAGAAACAGGATATCGTCAACACGGACGGATTCAGACCGGTTCCTGCCAACGAGAAGTCTCTCTCCGTCGGTGCACCTAATGCTGGGATGACATGGACGAACTGCGCTATACAAGAATGAGGTCCGAAAACGTGTGCTGGCGTAAGTTCCACCACTCCAGAGAATCGAATCCGACCTTCTCAATATACACTTGTAGGCGAAGAAGCCACTTGCAGGTTTCTTCTACATTCTTGTGGCTTGTACGTTTTGGGTTTTTTCTTGCCCAAAGAACGTTTCGCGCTCGTTCTCTGCCAAGAAAGAACACGCTTCCTGGGACGACTGATACTTCTGGATTCTTTACTTTTTTCTAGGGACAGCATTTTGTGTGAGATAAAACGTTCTAAAGCGATCTGTGGTGATAATCAAATCTTTATTGACGTAGGGATCAATTTTCTCCCTGATTGGTACCTTTTTCTAAGAAAGTAATTTGCCCCCGAAATACATTCGGTGATGCACCCCCTTCATATAGTATCAGTCACTTATTCACTCTACACCGTGCGGTCGCACACGTTTATAGGCCGCCTCGGCAAAAATGGATCCGCTGCCCCTGGCATCCGTATCCGATCCGCAGTCCACCAAATCTGATTCATTTTTATCCGAATCCGCCAGTTTGACTGACGGGTATCCGCGGATAATCCGCGGGTATGCACGGTTCTACATGATGATATAGTATACGCGTTAATTTATTCTATATCTTCGACTAAACCGTCGACTCTGACTCGTTCAAAGAGTTATCTTTTTCTTCGGATTTTGTTTTTATTGGCACTCAATTACGGATTGGATTATACACTCATTTACTCTCTGAGTCATGAGTCGTGACTAGGAGACCTTTGCCCACAGCGAAGCTAACAATTGGAGATCTATCTAGATGACGAAGTTACTGAAATCGATATTTGTTATTGTAACTATTGACTATTTAGATCCTTAATATATTACCTTTGCTCTGGGTTAAAATTTCGCTATCATGATACTTAAGTATAAATTTGCGACTGCGAATAAGCCCATGTGTAAGGGAAGTCGAATGAACGAGCTAAGGTAAATGCGACCTCTCTCGGACGTTCTTGCGTAGCGGAACGCAACGCATTTAGAAGAGAAATAACAGGCTGCGGCTTGCTAGGAACATCGTCTCAGCTGAGACATGGGCGAAAAAAACACTGCCAAAGCCAGCGCACGAGTTGAACGGGACTCAAACTGCGTCTCAAGACGCTCGCGCGCCCCAGCCTTCTGCAGTGCTTTCTGTCACCCAGTCTGCTGACACGCTGCTCTAGCAAGCCGGCCCAGGTCTTTCTTTAATGAGTTCAGCCAACGAGAGGTGCAACTGGTGTCGTGCTGGAATAGCCATGCGGTCTCAGTGGCCCAAAAGGATAGACGCCTTCTTGTCACTGGGACTGCATGGCCACTGGAACAGCTGTACAGCCGGCCCTCTCTTCATTAGACAGTTTTAGCGGATCGCACGCTAGAGTTCTTCCTTGCGCACGCAATACAAATTCTGCGGGTCGAGTGCGCGCGCAGAACGCAATAGAAGAGCCAGCGTATTGCGTACGCACGCAACGCCGGGGATTTCGGCGTGGCGGGCTAGGCGGGCTTATGCGGGACGCTCTCGAGAGATCTCGGCCCAACGAGAGCGCCAGTTTCAAGATGGCGGCTACCTCGACTGCGCGGCAGCTGGGCGGCGACGTGGTGTCTTCGAAGTTCTGGTGTTACGTGAAATTGCGTGGTGTTCAGCTACGGCAATTCTTTCTGGGACCTACCGCGGTCGAATCAGACGGCGCCGCAAGCTGAAGGCTGTGCGCAGTGCAAAATGTTCGCCGCTCGGAATCTGCTCAACGCTAAGCCTATTAGCAACAGTTCATCGCCGGCGGACGAACGACTCTAAAAGCAAATTGCCGAAGTTCTCAAGCTAGGCACTGGACATCAGTAGGTCATGAATTTCACCCCCGCGATAGCATTGATGAAAAGTGCCGTTTCCACGGGACGACTGGACGGAGGCTCCGTGATCGAATTTGGCTACGCACTCGTACCCGTAGCCTCTATACCCAGCAGAAAAAGCGCAGTTGACGAGGCAGCTGCGGCTTGGTTTAATTTGAAATAAAACAGATTGGACACGTGTCCATTTTCAATATCTCTTTCCGGGAGCATGGGTTGCGATATAAGCACGCGGAATTCTACGGCTCTAGCAAACTTTAACCATGATGATGCGAAAGCGGTGCTCTCACTCGGAAAACGTAACGCATGCAACAACTCAGCCCGGCCCGAGCAGGTCGTTCCAGCGCAACGCCATACTCATTGCGTATTGCGCACGTAAAAGCCAGCAACGCCATACCAAAACTGTCTATTGACTAAACTGACGAAAAGATGACAAACGACTGGCGTCCAGCGCATCGTGGTCAATGCGGAGAGCAAGTCGTCTGCTTCTTGCTGTAGGAGTCGCGGTGACGTCAGAAAGACGACGAGCTCTGATTGGCTCTGATTGGAAGGATAGTGGGTAGACCTCAATGCTAGATGCCTGGAGGTCCACCCACCATTTATTCTTTTTAGGTCAGCCGATAAGAGCTTGGCATTCTGACATCAACACAACCCCTGTGCAGAAGCACACGGCCCAGGCTCCGCGTATACTTGCAGGAGCTTCTGCAAGTGTACAAGAAAATTCGCCGAAGACATAGTGGCCTGTTCACACTTTGCGACCGAGTACGACCGACAGAATGAGACCGGCTTTGGCTTTCTACGATCTCTTAGGACTGGATGCGCTACAGCGGAGCTGGTCCTAAGAGATCGCAAGAGGCTTAAAACCGGTCTGGTCTCTCTCGGTCGTACTCGGTCACAAGAGTGCGAACGGCCTAAGGCTGCTTGCGTGTAGGGATGCGAAAGGTATAGTCCACGGTGTGAAATGTTTTCGAGTAATGCCTCTACACGCATTAAAGTTGTTTCTGCCGGTATTGTATTCGGTGTGTGTGTGTGTGCGTGTCTTCTCATCCTTTTGCTTGAGCTGTCGTCCGGCGGTGACATCACACTCTCCATACGCGCAGGCGCGCGGCACCCTTGCCGACTCCACTGGCTCCCATGACGAACCATTTGCGTTGCTGTGCTTTTCTTTGCGTTTTATTTCTGATAACGTGCTTAATGACTTTTTTTTTTATCTTGGGGCGCAACGTTTGCCGGCTATTCTTGTAATGGGGCAAGTAAGGCTTTCGCCTTAAAGATAGAAAAACTCAGAGTGTAATCTCCAGTACATTTTTTTTTCTGATTTTAGAGTTACGACTTTGTTTGAGTGAAGGAAGTGTCCCTGAATTACGAGGCGTCATTATTTTTTTCTTCTTGATGTCTTGTGAAGTTTTGTAGATACCTTATCTCAAGAGTTTTGTTTCGGGTGTTTTGTAGATATATTATCTCAGGTTTGTTTTGGGAGTCTACGGCGAAACCGAAACTACCGGCTCGAGTATGATGACACCTCTTGTGATCAGCGGCATGGCCATCGTGTGACACAAAGTTCGTACCGCGGTACCGCAAAACGAGCGACCGGCAGAGTTGCAAGAGCAGCAGTTCCGATCAGTCAGGTAAGATATGCTACGGCTGTTTTACTGCTTTGCTTCGTAGATATTGAACATATGTAACAAATCAGGGCGGCCAAAAGCAAGTTCGAAACGTGTACACATGGCTCAAAGCGCGAGCTCAGAACGAGCCTCACTTATCTTCTGAGAAAGAACTACGATCTTGGTGGTGTGCAAAATGCACGTTATAGAAGCTTGGTGAAGCTAATCGTAAAGCTCACGCTGAGCAAGAACGGACTAAACTATGACCGCCAGTGAATACCCCTTCGGTTACGGTACCTCAACGCGCTTGAGCAAGCAGGGAGTCAATAATCTTCAAA
>JAZHYW010041702.1:0-13919 GCA_037355805.1 Ixodes ricinus
TTGGCTGCATGCTGTTAGTTTCTAATATTGTCCCACAACAATGGGCTTAAATAACCCGCCAAAAAGTTATGATTTTTCTAATGAAAAAACTAAGTTCTTCCCATTAATTATAATATTACAATGGGTTCTATACCAATTGAGTTAGTTAAACATCATAAAACACTCATAATAAATTTTCGAAATATATTTTGTGGACTAATCACGTTGATTATCTTGTAAAAAGATAAGCTGTCAAGGATGGTTCGAGTTATGTCTCACTGCCGCAATATTTTCTCATTTGATGTTTAATTACAAATACACTACTCACTTTTTAAGTCATATCAGTTATTGTCATTTTGTTTGAAAGAAAACTATATTTATATATTTATTTACCCTAAAGGCCCTCACGGGCATTACATAAGGGGGAACATAATACAATAATTTGAAAAAACTAAACAAAGAAAGACAAACAAAAATTTATGCGTACAAGAAAATATATATTTATGCATACCGGCACTTTCGTCAGTAATTGAATGGTGTGGATTGACCAGGAAATCTTCGATTATAATATTTTTTTCCGATGGAGTTCTCCTCTTATCTACGAAAACAATGTATTTTTGAATCACCGTTCTTTTTATGAATCCCCTCGGCGTTTCTTGTCTTTTGATGGGTTACATTTAAGTATAGAGGGTATGGCTACATTGAATAATACATTTTAAGGATTTTCTGGTTAGCCACTTGCTTGACAAGTGTCACTCTAGACGCATATCCCCTGAACATCAAGACTTGCCCCGAAGAACGATGGAACTTAGGGGGGAAGACCTGTTGGTCAAACAGGGATGGGTTCAGGGGCTGTTCTACGTTCGGAATGCGAGCCTTTAGATTCTATTATATTTCCGTCCACGGATTCATTTCCACCACTCTCGCAGCAAAGTGTTGGAGATGGCCCGGCACGAAATAGAAGTCCGTTAGCAGGTCGTTTTCGCCGCGTTCCACAAAGTAAACGTAGGCGTTCATCCGAAGAATACTGACTCCCCAAGTTATTTCTCCGGCTTTTTTTTAACCTTCGCGTTTGTTTTGATTATTTAATTCACCTTCCCCCTGGAACTTTTTGTGACCTTCACTAATTTCTGACCAACAGTCCTACCCTCGAAATGGCTCTACAGTGGGGTCCGTGCCATTCGGGCATTTGGGGGAATGAGGCGGCCTACTCCTTGGCCTGCGAAACGTTACCAGGACCCCCTTGTGCCGAAGTGAGTCGGTATGAGCCGCTGGAGGATCTAATCTCAAAATGGCCTCGGCCACGGAAGCCCTGGCTGGCTTACGTGAGTCTCGCACAACCCTTCCTCCCCCCGAGCCGTGGTTATCTAGGTCAGAAGGCACCTTATGGCGCCAAGTTCAAACCTCTTCCCTCCCCACCCCCACCTGCTTCACTATTGCAGATCGCTCCCTGGGAGCCCCATTTCCCCCACTGGGAGGATTTCCGCATATCCTTTACCTCCTGGGGGACTGTACCGCCCCCCTCCCATCCCTCTCGCCTCTCTCCCCTCATCAGCGTCCCCGGACACTGGTGGAGTGGTCCACTCCCCCAGCTCTCCTTATTCTCCTTTTCCAGCGGGCCCTGCTCGATCGCTCACGTCAAGTCCCACTCAAGGGCCCCGAATGATGAAGATATTCAGGCCCTCTTCTTAGTGCCGGACAGGGCGTCCTTTTGACAATGAAGTTCTGACACGCGCGCACACACACGGCGGAAAATATTTTTGCCCCTAATAAACGGTCTGTGCCATGACATTGACCGTGAGGTATGCACGTGAAACGTCACACTCGAGCTCACGGCGCAGATCGTTTTTTTTTTCTTGGGATTTCTGAATATTTTTATTCCGGTTATTTCCGTAAATTTCGGCGATTCTCTCTCCCAAGTACTTTTCGGGAAAGTAAACGCACTGTATTTCTTAGAGCGTGGGGAGGAGAAATCGTTTCCCCTGTCCCGTGCGAATTTCAGGAACTGGGAAGTCCTTCACCTTGTCCATGCCGCAGACACGCAGAACCCGACGCACGTTGCTGTACACGTTGCTGAGGGTGGTGTTTCCCGCGACGCAGGTGACGGCCTCGACGGTTGAGTGCAGGCTCAGCGCCAGCATGAGCGCCAGGGCGTCGTCCACGCCGCAGTCCACGTCGAGAATGAGGTGCCGGTCTTGGATCACCCGCATCGCTGCAACGAGGGCTAAGGTCCGAGTGAGATGATGAATATGCGAATTTACACTACAACTCCCACCTCATGACTGCTGCCTGCTGCCTAAGGCGGCAGAATTTCGAGACGGCCTATTTGTGGCCGCCCCCCAATTAATGGTCTCTTTTTCTGTTTTTTAAATCCAGCTCCAAATTTAGCTACTTTGGGAATTCTAACTCCAAATCTAGCTACTTTGGAAAATGTTAACTCCAAACGTAGCTACTCCCCCCCCCCCTTTCCAACCCCCGCTTCCCATGGTCAGTGACCATGGGAAACGGAGGCTGGGGGGGGGGGGCGGCACTTTCAAAGGCTACCTATAGGCGGCAAAATGCTAAATCCACCTCTGGGACCACGCTAAAAAAGTGCGAGAGCACACCTGTTAAAACATTAATTTTTTCCCGACTAAAAGAGTCTGGAACTCGACCTACACGAAATGCTTTTCATAATGTCTACAACAGGGTTTTTCATTGAGATGGTAAATGCTGCTGTTCCTGAGCTGACCTGGCGTCTTCATGTTCATGCCTCTATACAACGACCATGTGACCTTCATTTTGTGACTAGCGGGCTTATATCTCATTGCGTCACATTTCTACTTTTTTTATATGTATTCGGATCCCTTTCTCAGCAATAATGCCTTCGGGCACTGCGAGATAGCGTGAATAATTGAATGAATAAATGAATCAAATTTGCGCACCCGCGTCGCTTCTGGGGATGTTTTGATATCCACCAAGCTCTCAACTGGCAACAGAATATTCATTTTAAGGCCGCCGACTACAAGTTTGTGCTACTGCAGAGTCCAGCTACATGACTTCAGCCCTCTTCGAAGAATGTGATATCAAGACGGATATTTCAATGCGCTCTTTACGCGAATTTTTGTTGTTTATTGTTAAGTGGCGTGCGGAGCGATTGGAATAATTAATTTGATGGAAACATTTAGTATTCGACTAAATATTTCTTTTGACTTGTGAATCGCAAGCTGACAAGGGCAATCATACTCTTCCTAACACGTTTATTCACTCCAGTGCTCCCATCCTAGACAATATATTGCTTTGTTATAATCAGACAACAATATTATTTAGCGAAACCATTTTGAGTTCTTTTAATATTTTAAATTGTTGTAACATATAAAACAGTCATTTTTATTTGCTAGTTTATTTTTATTTGGCAAGACCTGGTTAGGGCATTATATGGGAAATAAAATATTTGATGATGCATAATGCAACATGCTATGACGCCCTTATTTCTCACAAAGTAATAATATAAATCTTTGAAAAATATTTAAAACAATAGCAATATTGATAAAAGACATAGCAGTACTAGATAAATACACTACAAATAAATTCCCGCCCGCACAGGCATCGTTCCTGAGTACCGTAAAGTAATATATTTTGCGTGATGTTTTCAATTTTGTTATAGCTGTAATTTCCACAATATTATGGGGCAGAGAGTTCCACTCTGAAATGGTAAGCTGCAACAAGGAGTTGAGAAATTGGTTAGTACGACATATTTATAAGCGTATTTTATGAGGATGGTTGTGTTCAGAAAGAAATTCCGACATGAAGAAAGTAATAACCGCTCCTTGATGAGAACATTAAAATAATAAATGGAAATGAATGGGAGACAGGAAAAACATAGAATGTGTCTTTCTTTTTTTTATGAATAAGATAATCTTGATAAGGAGCCCATATAATATCAGCATACTCAAGCTGAGACCAGACGAATGACTTGAAGGCGATAAGACGAATTCCGGTAGATGCTAAAACAAGTTTAGTCTAATGAGCCCCAATAACTGAATTGCCTTAATTACCATGTAATCAATATGTTAATGCCAGCTTAGGTTATAAAAAAGATACTCCAGATACCTATATTTCTTAACGTTTTAAAGGGGGGGGCACCGTTGATTGTGTAGTTGCAACACATTGTGGTTGTTATCGTTGACAGAGTCATAAATCTGGTTTTGTTGATGTTAATACACGCAATTGCCACTTACTACAGCATTATAAGATAGAGTTTACGTCGTTTTGCAAGAAACAGGGTGTGATTTATAGCTACTATTTTACTGCACAAGACGCGGTTATCTGAAAAAAGCCAAATCGATGAAGATATGCCAGCGGGAAGGTCATTTATATAAATAATAAACAGTAGAGGGCCTTGCCTAAAGCCCTAGGGCACACCGAGCTTTACATCCGTAGTCGTTGACAAATGGTCTGAAAACTGCAACAAATTGTTTTCTATTAGGTAGAAACTCTCTAATCCAATTTATAATCGAGGGGTCCATGTTCAGTGATTCAAGCTCTTGTAATAACCTCCATGGGGCACGCAGTCGAAGGCTTTTGAAAAGTCAATATGCAAAGTCGGTTTGGCAAAAACGAGTGAACATTGCCGTAAAGATCTGACACTAGTTCAAAAAAATTGAGTTTCACACGGTTTATCTTTCCTGAAGCCGTGTTGTCCTTCAAAAAGGATATCGTCATTAAAACTAAATTAATGATGTGGCTATAAATAGCACGTTCTAGAATTATGCATGGGACACTCGTTAACAATATCGATCGGTAGTTATCTAAACACGACGTTGCACCAGACTTGTGAATGGGAGTCACCTTCGCAGGCTTCCACTCCCTCGGCAAACTTCCTTCAACGAGAGGTTGCTGGTATAATAAAGCCGGAATGTTACTGGAGAAAGGTTCGGTGGGTTTTAACAGTTTAGTGGTAATACCGTCCCTACCAGGATAGGTTCGATATGGTAAGCCTTCGATTAATTTACTTATGCCACGTGGACATACCGTTATCTCTTCCAAGAATTCGTGGTAAAGGGTCAATGCACAAGGAGAAGCGATTCGTTCATGAAAACCTCACTAAATATTTATTAAAATCGTTTGCAGTTTCGAGGTTCGTATGGGATTTTCTTTCGGCATCTGTAAAGCCATAGTTAGATTACTTTGATTTTCGTAGATTCATGCAATGCCAAAACCTTTTGAGGGTTGACTTCAAGAGGCCATTAAGTCATCTTTATAAAATGTCACTTTAGCTTTTTTTATTTCAAATGCACATATCATTGAATGGTAACTATACAAATTCCAGGATATGTCGTCGTTCCTTTCCACAGCCATGTGATACAAGCGTTTCTTTTTAAAAGAAATACTTTAGATTTTTTGAAAACTTTCGATTCATGTAAGTGGCGGAATACTCTAAATTATCGTAAACGTCTAAAACCAGGACGAGTCCACCTTATTTGACAGATTGGCTTCAGCGACCCAAGAAAATACTTTGGCGAAACAAATGTACCCAGCACAGTATCGATTCTTCTTGTTTACTGCAGTCGAATGGAAAATCTTGTATTTTGATGTATTTTTAATTTGTTCTCGTTTTAACTTAGCTGTTTCTCAAACATTTGCATGAAATGCCTCCTAAATATATTATTCTACGGATGTAATACACAACCCAGACACCACAAAATTTGGTATAATATTGGGGAGGGACTATTTAATATGTACAATTATAAGGAGTTTCTTATACACAAGAATGAACTGTACGCTTCGATTAACTAGGATACTATTCGTAGTGGCAACACATGAAAAAGTTTATTCGAGTGAGGATGCTGCAGTTTAAACATCATCTTGACATTTTGGCGCAAGAATAGTGGTATACAATAGAATGGAGCAGTAGCACGGGAAATTGTTTTAAGCGTAACGTTTCAGTGTTATTACCATATTTGTATATTAAATACATGGGCTTCAATGGGAGCGCTCCTATAACCCGCTAAGAGATGGCGCAAGCATACGATGGCGCAAATTTCTGGGATGTTGCCACACCTCGTTTGAACAACTGCCTAAACATCATCGCTGTTCAGGTCAGAAGTCGACTACGTATGAGATCGTTTCCAGCCCAAAGCCTTCAAGATGAGTAAGTAAATCCTGTGAACCTGTTCATTTCGTGGAATTTACGATGCAAATCTAAGATCACAAAATCTGTTCACGCGCCGTAGTCCGCCATTTCTCGCATACGCAGGTGAGTGTCATATCTTCATTTTCGATTTAATGGTATCTTTTTAGTGCCGGGTGGGGGGGAGGATCGACCATCGTGCCCTTCATAGAGCACTGCTTCCCAGTTCGTAGGATGACGCATCATCCTACAAATTGGGAGCCACTGTGACCATCGTACCCTTTTCATCATATTTTAATGCTCAGCCCCCAAGCCAGGTCGTCAAACCAACGAATGCCTGCAGTTTTCACAAACCGATTTCCTCGCACCTCAACAAACTTATTAATCGAGTTCCTTGTCGTTTTTTTCTAATACTCATTTGTGTGATGAGGCTTAGGAAACCTGGCTCGACATCATGTCAGCAATTCAGCGAGAGTACGTTCCTGTCAAGAACAGTCCGAGGCGTGGCAACCTGCCGTGGATAACATCCTGCCCATTTTACCCAAGCCCACCAAGCTCGCAGGGAAGTTAAGCGTCTCATTTAAATTTCACAACTACAACTATCTACTCCAACTGGCAGCGAAAGCTACCAGTAAGCCGAAGCTCTAGTGCGCTTACTTTAACCATCAACGGAAAATGTCCCAAGCCCCGGTATTCACAGAGCATGGTATGTCTTACTCCAAACCAGACGACATAGTCAAAATTTTGTCCCACCACTTCTTGACTCCAACAATCGATGACTCCACTTCATCTTCATCCTTTGCTGCACAGTCCAAGATCCTTGCCGAGGCTACACCAATAATGTTATTCACCAACATTGATATTTTGCCCAGTGAAACGTATGAAGCTATGGACCAGGTTATCTTCTCTCAGCGCCCCAAACCAGACGGCTTTCGCCCTGCGCTTCTTAATACCTGAGCTGGTTGTATATTCCCTGTCCTCACCCGCGTGTTCAATTGCTGCTTCTGCCACAGTTAAGTACGCCAACCGTGGAAGGTTGCATCAACCACACCCTTATACAAGGGTGTGATTGTCCGCGCTTTTATGTGCCATAAGGTAGCGCGGGCCCACTTTATTTAATATTTTAATCAACGACGTGACATCTCTCTTTTCTACTTCACTTCTCTATGCCGACGACCACACCCTCAATCATCCAGCTGCCTCACCCTCAGATTACACAAAAGTGCAGGCTGATCTCGACCGGATTAACCTCTAGTCATAAACCAAAAACCAATAGACGTCCTCTCAACCTCTCTAAATGCCCTGTCATGCAAATCCCCGATTCGCGAAAGACCTCAGACACCCCGAAATTGTTTTTTAACGGTTCCGAAATCCAAAGAGCGGCTTATATCCGTCTCCTAGTCGTCACCTTTGACCACCAGCTAAATTACCGCCGCCAAATTCAGGAAGTTGCCACCAAAGCGAGGCGGCTTCTGGCTTTCGTTTCCCGGTCTTCCAGAGGAGCCTGCGCTTGCTGTATCCAGATCCCTCTCCACGGCACTGGTCCACCCATCCTGGAGTACTGCAGTTCACCCTGGGAACCGTCGGCTGCCAATCTTGTTGCCTCTTTATACTCCGTTCACCCCTAAGCTGGCAGTATGGTGGGAGCTACGGGCTCGTCGGACCAAGCAACCGCCTTCCTTTCGTCACGTGACTGCGTTCTTTGCGCGTGGATAAGGACGAGGACATGATAACCTGGCGAAGAGTTAGAGGTATGAGTGGTTAAACTGGCGTGTAGCTTCCACCACCCTGTCAGCTTAGGTGTGAATAAGGTATAGAGTCAGTGCAGCAGCCGTGCAGCTCACCTCACCTATCGACGCCAGCTTGGTTCCGCTGCGCCGCCATACGAAGCTATGTACCAGCGCGCCCTCCCCTGGCCGTCAGAGATCCGCTGTACCTGCGACGTCAGGTCACCACAGCACGACTCCTGGCTACCTTCCGTCTTCCGAACTCGATGCCCCCATCAGATGACATCTGACGTCTAGTATTATGCTCGGATACTTGTAAGATGGCCGACCTCATTGAGCGTTCGGCTTTTGGGTTTCGAGCCGTACGCCGACACAGCGCTACCGTACGTCGTCCGTGCTACAGAGGAGAGTTTGAGGAATTGTTCGGAACTTCGATCGGTCGAGCCCCGTACCGATATGATCGTCAAATGGTCAATTGACGAGCCGCGAATACGTTGTCGCTTCAAACAAAAAATTACTAATGCGCTCGCAAAAAAAAAATATGGACGAGGAGGTTGGAAGTAAAAGCGAAATGTATCGCCTTTGCTGTACTTGAGTGGCTGCACCTCACGTTACTGCTGTGGAAGATCGTGGTAAGGAAAATTCATAGAAAACTCACGACCATAAGCCGGTCGCGGGAAGCTACCACGTCGACTACACCGCGAAAATAAGCGACCCAAAACAGATTGTGCTGGTAGTCGAGAGTTCACGCGCACGCATGCCTTCTTGCTACTGACTTCGCGAAGTTCTAGATTCGAATCCTCTTTGTATTATCATTTGTTTCGCTTCACTTTACGTTTTCATGTAATTTTTATTCACAATGAGGTTTCACAACCGCAGTGCACAACGAATGCGAGCGGCGGCGGGACGAGCAGCATGGTTACGATGGTCACCAAACGACAGAAGACCCATACATGTTTGAAACCGGAAATTGTATCCCAATCATGTAATCTAGTGGCGTCTGAATAATACAAAACCGCCACTAAAAAAACTTAATATTTTATTACTCCCACTTTATTATTTGAAGATTAAGTACAGTTGAATATGTGTTAAAGCAGTTTACATAGCTACCATGACGTTTCATTGCTCATGCTGTCGAAGGGTGTCACATGGTCGTTACAGACAGTCCCAACAAGGCGATTTTTTGAACACGGTTTATACAATGCAGACGCAATATTTTGCCGCAATACTTAGCAATTGACATCTTTGTTTTTTAATAAACATGTTAAAATTAAAATCCGACAGTTTCTTTTTTTTTTTTATGACCCCCTTTAAGTTTTGTTGTAATTAACGTGTATTCGCACGAGAGATCTTTATCTTCGGAGAAAACCGACTTACACCCCACGATACACGCCACGATACACGGTGTGTTGGGGGTTGCCTTCCGGCGAGTGTTAGGGGTAACGGTGGATGTTTTATTGTTATATTGTTGTGGAAGTTCATTCGATTTGGTTCGGTTTCTTCGAATCGGGGTCGTTGGACATTATCCATTTGACGTGTATCGTGGGGTTAGCAGTAGGAAGTTCTATTGTTGGCGGAAGTCGTTCTATAAAAAGGACGAGTAAAAAAACATTCGCAGCTGTGTTTTGAGATTTTGTCGTGTTTGTCCTTCTTGTTTGCCCTGTCTCAGGGTTGTCTTTAATCATGCAATTCTCCTCGTCCAATTTTAAAGTCGAGTTTGGGAGGGAATTGCGAGGACGTATTATTCCTACACGAAAGATGATGGCTGGTCGTAATCGCCCACCGCTCTTGCTTTTGAAAACGACCTCACTGGAAGACCTTGCAACAGAGGGCGTAATAGTTCACTGCAAATCAATGTTTGCCACCCATAGCATCCCGGGCGTTCTTCTCTTTCTGACAATAGTTCCCAATGTGCGGAAACCACTGGTTCAGCTTTCGCAAATGTTCTCATAAACCTTTCAGGCACATCACATCAAGCCCCCGCTAAAGCAAAAAGGAACATCATGGCGAAATTTACGGTGAGTATCATTAAGCAATCACTCACCAAAACGTGATATCTGTGCTCTTACAATCTGCCGTTCAACACGTTTGCCTAACGAATGCAGTCCGGCACACTTCGCATGGCGAGAAGAACTTGTACACAGCGCTCCCGAAGACAACTAAGCCCCTCGATTCAAAACCGCCCAAGCACAAACTGTGTCTCTACGAGCAGTTGTTTTTTGCGTAACTGCACCGTCACTACAGAAATCACTCATCCCTGCGTAGCGCATCAATGCGAGTGGAAAAGCAGGAGTCAAAAAATCACCACTTTAACCGGTGACACTAATTGCGCATGAACGTGATCTGTTTCGTCTCCTTTGGAGAGCGAGTTTCGGTCATGAACATAAAGCAAACTGGGGTCGCATAGGGCAAAGCTAAATTGCCACAATCGTTCTAGATAATGTAGGGCGGTCAAGGTATCTTAAGAAATTGCATGCCTCTAATTGATTTTATTGACCAATGAGAAGAATAAGAATTCGAGAAGAATTACCCGCATCAGTGGAGTCTGGAGGAAAAAGTCGAGACTTGTACATGCACCTTACCCTTTAGCACCTCGTCACGTGCGCTGTATAAAAGCCAGACTGCTTCGGAGCGTATTCACAGCTTCCTTAGGAATGGGGATGTTATCAAAGTCGAAGTCCAAGCGCGCGAGTTTCAGTGTCTCGTGCGTGTGACCGAGAACCACTGCTCTTGCGAAACAAGGGACAAACATCACTCCCCGCTTCACGTGTAACCTGATCCTACAGAGGCGCAGGCGTATCGCTTTCATTTAATTTTACTTTTGGCTGGGTCGATCCTAGGTTATTACTACAAAACGCTACCTCATCAGAAAAGGCGTCTAACGAACTTTTGTGGCTGGAGCTCGAGTCTCAAAATATTGAGCCTCCCAGTTGTTTGCACCTAAAACTTTTTGTTCAAAACGTCTGTTTTTTGTTTTGTTTCTTTTACGTACGAACGAATCAGAAAATTTGGTGCTCTCTCCTCAATAAGCGTACACCTTGCTACTTCACCCGGCTGTTAATTTGGTGTTCATTGGTGCTTTCCGGTGTCCGCAAGTAAATATTTTATGGTATCAATACCCATTTAGAAGTATCTCAATAATGCAAAACGTTGTAAAGCAGTCGCCTGATTGCAACACCTGAGTGGCAACAGACAGACATCTGGACAGGTTCTTACCTTTCTTGATGCAGCTGAATTCTACAAAATTTCAGACGGGGTGCTCTATTTTCAAGCCGAACGCTTGCTCTCCACGTGTACGGTTTGCTCAGAGCCTCTCAACACAGCTTCGCTGAAAAGACGTTCCCGCTGGAGATTGCCTCAGCTGTAGAGATAAGGACCACACTAATCAACTTATCGCGGGGTTGTATTTTTACAACGTTTTACTTGCTGGCAAATCTGGCTAGCGTAAGATTTCTCTTATCAACGGGCCTTGCCTGATAAACTCTCACTGTGTGGGGTGTGCCCTAACAGAACCCTGAGACAAATGACTAAAGAAAACCGTTTTGTTGCCGCAGCAAGATTTGTAAAGGTATGAAGCTAAATTTGTTTTGGTTTGTTGAGTTCGAATTATTAAAATATGGCTCACTGGTTTAAAGTTCTTCGAAGAACAGTCTGTGTTCGAGTCAAAGGTTGAAACAGCCGTCATAAAATTAAATGCAACAAAACTTTCGTTTATTTTTTTTCTTACGGTTTTAGTACGTTTTAGTTAAGAGGCTTTGTGGAAGCGGAACGTCTAAGCTTACGCTCCGTATAATAATAAAAATATTGTAAACCAAATGCGGAACTCATTCACTGCATCATACGTTGAGTAGAATGCACCAGTTTCGAACAAACAAAAAAACTGTCCTCGTAAGTCAAGTGAATGTAAGCGTTTGCGATTGCAAAATTTTATTTTGCAAAAACATTGAAAGTTGAACATTCTTGGCCTAATGTAAAGTATCGCCACATGGAAGTCCAATGTTTGCGTATAAATTTTATTTGGTTCGGATTACCTGGCCCACATGGAGAGCAGTTTACAAATTAAATATAACCCTTACGAATTCGATCATCTCTGGAGTAGAAAAAAATACTCTTGATCGCTTCGAGCTATTTAGCGACACCTGGATAAGAGATGTAACACAAGTGCCAGGGATAGGCAGTATCTAAAATGCAAATATTTCAATTACATCCGGTATTTTGTATTAACAGCATATTAGAGAATGTATGTGTCGATTGCATTTAAACACTCGCAGTTGTATATTAAATACAATTGAAATTAAATATAATTTCAAATACAATCGTAATGCGTAACCAGATAAGACGTCTGCATGTTTAGACAGCCAGGGTCCAGTCTGCTCTTGAGATATGGCGACATTAGTTCTTTTTGTCGATAGAAATTGCCATGTGCAATGCCAACTGCTAACCTCTTTATTTCAACAAAACAGAAGTTTTTACATGACGGCCTACTGGTACGAGCACCATTCAGGTGGAAATTTGGCAGGAAGGTCTGATCGCTAAGTTCGGCAGCGCGAGTTTTCGCTCTGCGTGCTCTGTGCTGCGAAGGCGTGAAACTGGACCGAGTTGGTGGCACATCATAGAGAATTAAAATAGCTAAAAACACGAAGGGTTAGTAGATGAAGGACGTACAGTCGCAATCAAACTTAACTGGAACGTTCGACCGCGCGTATTTTTCTGTAGGGCGCTAGCCTGGCGACAGCCAGTGGTACCAATTGGTCACGTGGCAGCGGGCCACTCTGAAAGCGCGGGGAAAGCGTGGTAGGTTCTTAGATCGACCGCTTTAAAAAAGCACTGCTTTTTTGTCTTTATTTTTCATCTTGCATTAGACAGCTCATTTCCCAACACACAAAAATAAATAAAATTAAAAATAAAACTGTTTACATTATTTTGCATTTTTGATACAGCTCGTTCAACGTTATTTGATGCGATAGCCGCCCTAGCTCGGTGTCTACCAGCGCTCCTACTCCTCCCCCCCTCCTCGCGCTCTGTAATGGGCCCGCCGCCACGTAACAAACTGACACCATCGGATGTCGCCTAACTGCGCCCCGCATAAAAAAGAAAACGCTCGTTTGAGCGTTTTAGTTAAGTTTGATTACGACTGTACATCACAGAGCACTCTGTAGTGTTCTATTAGTCCTTCGATGTTTTTACCGCTTTTAATTCTCTGCAGTGCTCTGTTGCATGTTGTGTGCTAATTCTATACAGCTAACAGACTCGACCACCGATCACACCACCTTGGAGATGTGAGTCGTATGTTTCAAAGCATGATCCTCGGCAGCTTCAATTACAAGAAACATACGCTAAAAAAAAAAAAAAACGGGTATCGCATTGGCCAATTTCAACTATTGTCTTTTTGTGTTTTCATGCTGCATTTATATTCAAACTGCCTGCGAACTGCTACCGCGTACGCGTGTTTCAGGATGGAGAACACTGCGCCTATCTTCGAAGATTGCGCACCTGTAACAACTGAAAATTGCTCACCTCACCCGTTTTGATCCTGCCCATAGTTTCCTGCAAAAGGCGACCGAGTGATAGACAGTCACGTAACGTTCCTCGCACTTTTGAAAGATGTTTCTATTGTTGCTTGTACTAGAAGTGTTCCTTGCCCTGCTGCACAAACCGTCATTGCCTGCCCATGATCCATTCGGCCGTATTTATTAATTTGCCGTTCAATTAATTTTATTGTTAGACTCTGTTATTTTCTTTTATGTGCTGGATTTTTCAAGTATACAGTCTCCACTACTTATTCGGATACCGGCTATTTGCACTCATACCTCAATTTTATCCCAATATATCCAACTATAGAAACCAAATGTTTCTTGGAAAGTATTTGATGAGGATCAAGTTCTCTTCATTGCATTTCGTATTTCAGATACCTTTCTAAAAATTGTAATTTCGAAGATGTACATACTTAATGAACGGTAAAAAGTTCAAGCGCGCACCATAGAGTCCGCATGGTCCGCCTCGAAATTAAACCGAGTAACACACTGCAAAAAATTCCATAGCGTTTCGTAACCAATGAAGGTGTATTCAAAAGAGAGCATTTCGTGAACCTGTTTAAATTT